>CAJHQQ010001487.1:0-94687 GCA_905132885.1 Moricandia moricandioides | reverse complement strand
TATTTTTGTTATTATTTTATTATTTCGAAAATACGGGTTTCACACATTTAGTCCTGTTGTTAAACTCGCAACCATAAGACTCGTCCTGGACATTGCTTTGTCTAAGAATTGCCAATCCACCACTTAGATGTCAAAAACGCTTTCCTCAACAGCGATCTCCAAGAAACTGTATACATGCATCAACCTTTAGGTTTCAGAGATGAAACCAAACCAGATCATGTCTGCTTGCTACATAAAGCTCTTTACAGTCTCAAACAAGCTCCGTGAGCATGGTACCAGCGATTTGCCTCTTTCACAACCCGAGTGGGCTTCAAACAGAGTAATTGCGACTCTTCTCTTTTCACTCACCACAACAGATCAGGAACCGCATATCTCCTACTCTACGTCAATGACAATTTGCTCACTGCCTCCTCTACGGCCTTTCGTGACTCCATCATTGCATCACTCAATGACGAGTTTGCTATGACAGACCTCGGAAGGCTTCATTATTTCCTTGGCATCTCAATCCAATACAATGATACTGGTCTGTTTCTGCAACAAAAGACATATGCAATGGAGATTCTACAACGAGCAAACATGACTGATTGCAATTCTTGCACCACTCCAGCAGATGCACGAGCAAAACTCTCCACCGAAGGAAGCCCACCAATGTCAGACCCTACACTATATCGGAGTCTCGCATGTGCTCTCCAGTAACTTACTTTCACTAGACCCGATATCACTTTCGCCGTGCAACAAGTGTGACTCTTCATGCATGCCCCACTGGAGTTTCCTTACAACGCATTAAAGCGAATCCTGCGCTACATTAAAGGAACGTTAGACCACGGTTTGCAACTCACACCCAACACGTCTCACACACTGACAACCTACTTCGATGCCGATTGGGCAGGATGCCCAACGACAAAACGATCAACCTCTGGTTATTGCATCTTCCATGGTCAAAACCTCATCTCTCAGTCCTCAAAACGACAACACACAGTCTCGCGCTCAAGAGCAGAAGCAAAATACCGCGGCGTTGCAAACACAGTGGTCGAAGTGATACGTCCTAGATTCGGACAGGATCACTCAATCGGACTAAGGGGATATGAACTCGCCAAAGGAAGAACTGGCGGAATCAATGGTGACACAAAGGGTTGCGGAAGGCCCAATGATACTACGAGACTTCGATCGTTGCCGGATGTGACGCACCGGTCCAACAAAAGAAGGTTCGAAACTTGGAGATAACCTCACCAAGAAACTAAGAAATGTTCTAAGCAAAGAACAAAGAGATAAAATCATAAAAAGGGGAAACAATCTGATTTATTTCGTGGCTCTTAGGCCATATTTATAGGATTACAAGTTGTAGAGATCCAAAGAAGAATGTGCTAAAAACAAGACATTGAAAGTAGAAACAAAGACTTGACTAAATAAAGTCTTTGACTGAAAGTTGGAATGCCTCTTGATATAGCCACGACCAGGACTTTGAAAGGTGAAGAATATGCTCCAGATATGAGCCAAAACACGTCTCCTTGAGGCTTGGTCGAAATCCATACTTTGCCTTAGCCAAAATTTGATCGGTTTTTGAATCTTTTTGAAAACCATAAAGCCCCAGGATTTCTTGGACAATTAGAACATGAATAATCACCTTTGGAATTATTGAATTTATCGTTGGTTCATCAGAAATAAGGTTAGCCAATTCCAGCTTCTTAGGTGGTTAAACCAGCTCGGAAGATCGAGCTAGCTCGCTCAGCTCGTCCAAGTGAGTGTCAATCCAGCTCAGCTCGCCTAGAATAAAGTCAGTCCAACTCACTTGAGTATTAAGCTCATCCAATATAGTTTCCATTAGCTCATCCAGCTCTAAGGCAGTACCGGTCCAGCTCACCTGAATGCGCACATGTCTGAATTCGCGAGAACTGAAAATCACCTGGTTTGTAAATGGCATAACTCCTACATATGAACTCCGTTTGATCTGATTCTTCTTCAAGGATCTCCATAATTGAGTTGAGAACATTCTCCAAGTGATTTGATGCGTAGAAGCTTCGTGATTTGGAAGATATGAGTCAAACAATGAACATATATGATATCTGTAAGGTTAATTGATCGTTGCTTCCACTTAGTAAATCCTTCCTTTTCCAAGTTTGCTCCTGGCTCAATCATGTTCTGATCAGCATGATTTAATGGTAAAACCTCGGTTGAGTCGAACTGGTCGACAAGATCACCATCTTGAGCCGTGTCCATGATCCAAGCAGGTCGGTGTTCGAACTGGGGCGCATCATTCCCTCCCTCTTCAAAAGGATTTGACCTCAAATCCATTTTACCTGAAACAAAAGAAAATGAATCAGACAAAAAGAATTTTGAAAACAAGTAAAATTCAATGAAGGATAAATTTGGAGAGAAACTTCCTTGGAGTTTTGAACTTATTTCCCTCAAGTATTTCCAGTTCCATGTTCCAAGAACACAAGTGTGGTGTCGTTCTTCTCTGCTTGCTTCCATCTGACGCTGATCCTTCATATCCTGCACTTTCAAAACAACTAGAGAAACCACATCAAATCTGCGAAAGAAATAATCAAAGGGTTTCTCTATCCTTAAGACATCAAAAACAGGATCCAATCTCTTAGGATAATCATCAAGCACGTGGGCAAGCATCAAGCAAGTAAACTGATCACCAAAAATTGGTTTATCAAGTTCAAAATTTGACCAAGGTGTCAAACTGATAGGAAAAGCAAGAGACAATGCCAAATTTAAAAGAATTTCTTCATGAACGAAATCAAAATGATCTTTTGGCGTAAGCAATTTTGGTTCATGCTTGTTCCTACACCAAATCTCTTTCAAATCACAACTCAATGAAAACAATTCATGAAAAGGTTTGAGCAAAACGTTTTTCAACCAAGTAAGAATATGTTTTCTCCTTGAAATTCTCGGTTTCAAAACACTTTCATGAAGAGTAGAGACAATCAACTCATGATCCTTACAGTGCTTTTGATTTAGACAGGAGAATGACTGAGTAAACACCTTTGGTTCATGGATGATCGGTTTTGGCTTAGGACGCTTCTTTCTTGGACCTGAATCTTCTTTAGAAATCTGGTACTCGCGGATAGACGGACTAAAGAACCTCTGATTTAGAAAATTCATAACTTCTTCATCCGTGAATCTTTTCATGTGATTCCAGGCCTCAGTAAATCCTTGTTGAGTTGGTTTTCCAGGAAAATTAGATTCAATACAAAATACCTTCTTGTGGCCGAGATATTCTTCTTGGAGTGAACCTCTATCGCTGGCATCTTCAAGGTAGCCGGTTTCAACAAAGCTTCTCCAAAACTCATGTTGGGCACGGTCAATGCTTTCATTCCTGATAGGATGAACCTGTCTTTCCTGGATACTCAAAACAAACACTAAAAGACCAGGATCAAATGTGCAAGACAAATACTTGTTCAAATCATGAATCAAGATATCTTTTCCAAGAACAAGTAGCACACGTTTCAGCCAGTCAAGATGCACATCAAAATAAACATTACAGACCAGAATTTTATCAAGATATGCAACAATAGTATTCATTCCCAAGACGGGCATATCCTGCTCAACATCTGAACACACAAGCTTAAGTTCAGATTGAGAATTAACTATCAAAGACTCAAGATGTTTTTCAAAGAAAGTGTTGTAAACCACAATATCATCAAGGCTCAAAACAACACAATTATCTCGAAATGATCTCAGAAAATACCAAGTCTTATCAGTTTCAAAACACACAAAATCAGGCTGCAAAACAAAATCACAAGAATCAAGATCACAAAAATAATTTTCAGTTCTAAGTGATTCATGTTCCAGCAACTTCTTAACCAAAATTTCATTCAAGGCACAAGAGGATGCAAATAAATCATCAGTGATCAATGCATGTCTAGAAGAACTCAGATCAAAACTATTTTCATTGAAACAAACGAATCAAAAGATTTTCTAATACAAAAGTCAGTTTGTTTCAAATCAATCTCAAGAGACTTTTCAAAATGATCAAAGCCTTTGCTATGCTTCAAGAACTCATCAAAGGTCAAAATAATTCCAGAGTTGATGCCTTTATCATTTTGAAAACGTTTATGATCAAGAAGACCATCAGGTTTTAAGATTTGAAAAGAATTAATCATGTTATCAAAAACAGAATTTGAAACACAAAATTCTTTCATCTTTTCAAGACCAAAACGAGTTATATCATGAGTACTGATCTTGACAAGCATATCAGGCAGAGAATTAATCAAATCAGGTTTCTCACAGTGCTTGTGAAGATCAGGAGGCAAAGGGGCGGGAGATGAAGGAGCAATAGTTGTGTCGAGGTCAAAACAAAGATGATTCTCCATAGCAATGGATGTGATGCTTGTTGCTTCTTCATCAAAGACTGGATCAGGTTCGTCCTCCACATCAAAGATAGGATCTGGACCATCATCCAAATATATCCAAGTGCCAAGACATGGGCATTGATGTGGATAGTCCAGTGGCTCTTCCTCAAAAACCTGTGGAGACAAAACAAGACTACGAAGAAGCTCCGGTTGCAAAACAGTTAGTTCTACATTAGCTTGCTCATTCTCAAACACAAACTCAGGTTCAAGAGAAGGAAGATCACATTTATCCTCACAAGTGATCAAGCTTTCAATTAGCTCTTCCTGATATTCATCAAAGGTAGGTAAAGAATCTGAAAAAATTTTAAACTCTTCAAAATTGTTTCAGATTTACCTTTGGCTTTCTTGCTGATGAACAAGGATGGCTCAGCTACTGGAGCACGTGTGGAAGTGCTATTCTTTTGGTTCTTGTTGACGTCCTTGAGGGCTTTGTCCACTTCCTTTACAAAGTTTTCAAAAAATTGTTGGACATCAAACTGAAAAGGTTGCCTCTTTGGATCAGCCACATCTCTGGTTGTTTTTCTCCTTATAGGTGACTGTTACTGCACACTAACAAACTCATCAAAATAATTCAAGGGATATTTAAAAGGAGTTTGAGAGTTAGAATTTCGTTGGGGCTTCTCCTTTTTACTCTCCTTGAGAAGACCAAACATCATAACCTGAAAATCTCAACACCAAAAGTTAGGAAATAAATCCTCACACTTTCAATGTGTTTATCCTCACACACACACGTGTTTCACTCTGATTTTTAAGGTAATCACTCAAGTTTCTTCTCAAAGTTCTAAGAAAGACAATCCAAGTTTCCAATGAGTTTCCCAAGCAAACAAACAATGAGATGAGATAGAAGGATAAGAAAATTTGGATTTGGAATCTGCTGTAACCTCCTCAAAGGCCGGATTTCTCCTCGGCCAGCAGGATTTCTCTTCCACCACCAAACCACAAATCAAACTTTTCAAAATCTTTGAAACCTTTTTTTTTTGATCTTTTCTTTTCTTTTTTTTCTTTTTTTTATATAGTGGATGGTAATGAGGGGCCCAGATTCAAGATAGAAAGAAGAAGAAGTGTTTGAAGAAATTAAAATGAAAGATGAGAATATGAAAAAAAAATAGTACTGGTTGAGTGGCTCTAATACCACTTGATACGTCCTAGATTCGGACATGATCACTCAATCGGACTAAGGGGATATGAACTCGCCAAAGGGAGAACTGGTGGAATGAATGGTGACACAAAGGGTTGCGGAAGGCCCAATGATACTACCAGACTTCGATCGTTGCCGGATGTGACGCACCGGTCCAACAAAAGAAGGTTTGAAACTTGGAGATAACCTCACCAAGAAACTAAGAAATGTTCTAAGCAAAGAACAAAGAGATAAACTCATAAAAAGGGGAAAACAATCTGATTTATTTCGTGGCTCTTAGGCCATATTTATAGGATTACAAGTTGTAGAGATCCAAAGAAGAATGTGCTAAAAACAAGACATTGAAAGTAGAAACAAAGACTTGACTAAATAAAGTCTTTGACTGAAAGTTGGAATGCCTCTTGATATAGCCACGACCAGGACTTTGAAATGTGAAGAATATGCTCCTGATATGGGCCAAAACACGTTCCCCTTGAGGCCTGGTCGAAATCCATACTTTGCCTTAGCCAAAATTTGATCGGTTTTTCCATTTGGCCTAAACAGGTCTGTTTTTGAATCTTTTTGAAAACCATCAAGCCCAAGTATTTCTTGGAAAATTAGAACATGAATAATCACCTTTGGAATTATTGAATTTATCGTTGGTTCATCAGAAATAAGGTTAGCCAATTCCAGCTTCTTGGGTGGTTAAACCAGCTCGGAAGATCAAACTAGCTCGCTCAGCTCGTCCAAGTGAGTGTCAATCCAGCTCAGCTCACCTAGAATAAAGTCAGTCCAACTCACTTGAGTATTAAGCTCATCCAATATAGTTTCCATTAGTTCATCCAGCTCTAAGGCAGTGCCGGTCCAGCTCACCTAAATGCGCACATGTCTGAATTCGCGAGAACTAAAAATCACCTGGTTTGTAAATGGCATAACTCCCACATATGAACTCCCTTTGATCTGATTCTTCTTCAAGGATCTCCATAATTGAGTTGAGAACATTCTCCAAGTGATTTTATGCGTAGAAGCCTCGTTATTTGGAAGATATGAGTCAAACAATGAACATAAATCATTACTGCTTTCCATGATATCTTTAAGGTTAATTGATCGTTGCTTCCACTTAGTAAATCCTTCCTTTTCCAAGTTATCTCCTGGCTCAATCATGTTCTGATCAGCATGATGTAATGGTAAAACCTTGGTTGAGTCGAGCTGGTCGACAAGATCACCATCTTGAGCCGTGTCCATGATCCAAGCAGATCGGTGTTCGAACCGGGGCGCATCACGAAGTTACGTGGATTAGGAATTTGATGCTCGAGCTTTATTGTCCTTTGACAACTTCAACAATAGTCTACTGCGATAAGGTCAGTGCTGTTTATCTCTCCACAAACTCAGTTCAACATCAACGTATGAAACATGTCGAGAAACACATCCATTGCCATTGGTCACGTACGAGTCATCCACGTACCATCTTCAAGTCAGTACGCTGACATTTTCACTAAAGGTCTACACTCACCAATCTTTTTGGACTTCAAATCCAGTCTCCGCGTCTCCAAAGACCCGGCTTCCACTGCGGGGGAGTGATAGATTAGGAAATATGTGATATTCCATATATTGTACAAATACCCTAATGATTCCAATGTATATATATAGTTTACAAAATGCAATATACCAAGGCAAGGGGTTTACCAAGTTACAATTATAATAATTTAAAAAGGTTGAATTAGATATTATCTATTTTCCTCTTTCTCTCCCATAACCAAAAAAATCGTACAAAGATCTCTCTATTTTTTTAAAAAAATAGAGATAATAATTCTTCTTCGTTCTTCGTTTATCAGCTCCTTTTATTAACTCAAGTTGCACTCTCCATCTTTCAATAGGAAATCAAGAGAGAGAAAGTAGAAAGAGAAAAAGTTTGCTGGAAAACAGAGGTATTCAGTTAATAAAAATTGTGACTTTAATGTTTATTTTGGTTTTGTGGAGTTTCAAAAGTTTTATCTTTGTTTGTGGGTTTTTTTGGAAAGTTTAATTTGTTCTTTTTTTACTTTATGCAATTTCAACTTTTTAATGCTCTATAACTCATATGATATCCTAGATTCCCAATAGTTTCACCAGTTTCTTACTACAAGTTTTGTATGATTACCTTTTAATACCTTAGTTATTTTGTTTATCTCAAGTTTATGGGTATAAGATATGTATTGTTTTGATATCTCCGGACAAAGTTTTGGATTTTTAAGTTCTAGTATATTATTTTCTCCTCTTTTTGAGCCTCTTGCGATAAGATTCTTCTATGACAAAGTTGATGTTGCAAATAATTGGAAACTAGATTTTAATCTGTGATAAACGGCTTCGATGAAAATTTATATAATCATTTTTTCTTCTATTTGAAGCAAACTTGGACATAAAATATGTAACCTGAAGTCCGAACCGAACATAATCCAAAAAAAATTAATTTGTACATACCGAGTCCAAAATGTAATAAATACCAGAATGAGTTTTGTAGGGTAGTACAAAAGATATATGAACCCGATATGTTATTAACCAAACCCGACTAGGTAACTTAAAAACTGGAAAAAAAACTCGAAACATCCAAAAAAATGATCTGAATGTCTAAATAATCACAAATATCAATATGTACTTCAAATATTCAATTCTATATTTTTTGAAATGATATCTAAAAACGTATTAATTTTTAAATAATTACTTTGAATATTCATTTTTATATAAATAGGTATTTACCTCTTATATTTTGCTTTTAAATTTTGGATTTAACTTTGTATATATCTGAACCGAACCAATATCATCCAAATTCGAATGATATATGGTTACTTTATGGATTTTAGGATGTGGTATAAATTAGAAGCAAAACCAATGCGTTATATCTGAATTCGATCCGTACTTACAAATTTACCAGAATGAGACATAGGATATTATATAAATTAGAACCAAAATTCAAAATATCTAACACGTATTCCAAGGATACCCGAATGCCCAAGCCTAATTTAAAGTGTTATATTTTTCAATTAGTTTTATTTTTGATAAAGATTTTACTTGTTTGTTGAAATAGTCAGTAAAACTATACTAAAAATATCAATAATAATATGTTCAATTATATCATTATATTCATAGTAACTAATTATTAATATTTATTTTATCATATAATATATATATATATAATATCTAATTTTAATACTATATTTATAAGAGTTATATTATGTATTTGGTGAAGGTTTTGAGGAATTTCTTCCTTGCATTTGTATTAAAATACAATAATATATTTATATGGATTTGTAGGCATAATAATTCTTTTTTATATTAGTAAATAAAATATAATTGATTAGTTATTCAAATTTAGTGTAAATATAAAATGAATTGATTGTTTTATAAAAATAATATATTGATTATTTAGTTCCTTAATTTTAGGCTAGTATATATATTTAATAATAATTAAGTTAGGTAAAAATAAAAATAATAAGAAATCTAGTTAATGCAATGGTCTAACGTAGACTATTTGTAAGTAGATAAAATAAGATTTAAATTAATAGAATAGATGATATGTCTAACAAAAAGATTATATATATATATATATATATATATAAACACTAGACGCATCGATTATGTTAGCTGGTCTGTGTGTGTCAATTAATTATAGAGGTCCAAAGCCAAGAAGGGCTAATGACTAGCTTTTTAGATTTTTGACGGTATAAATCATGAATTAAACATATATTCAATAAGTTAGCCGATGATAACGGTTTTGGGTATTGCCTTCAGATCAAACTTTTTTATGATTGCAAAGTTCAAAAACTATCTTGTAGGCGGTGGAGTGAGTATTTATTACCGAATCCGAGCCATCTCCTAAGTGTTCATGATTGAGTAGAAGCAGTATGGCAGATGAATAATTGCCACAGATTCAATTAACATTGGGGTGCAAAGACATAGAAACCGATTGAGCCAAAAGAAAAGAAGTGGTTGGGAAGGGAGCATCGACCAAAGGAAGTGAAACATGGGGTGGGTTTCAAGCATGAATTTTAAGTCAACTCAAAGTAGGTTTAACATAAAGTCCAATATGAATCTTTCTTAAAATGACGATGATGCTTTTGGGTTAGGAGTTTGCCAAATTCGGAATGACTCACCTGGTTCTATTTGTTAAGTTGGAAATGTTTAGTTCTTTCTTTTAAATTGTGATCATCGATAACGTAATGTGATGTCGTTGACAATGAAACTAATTTAATAGATGGCCAATAAACTGAATCTCAATATAGTGATTTTAATGTACTTGAGATAAAAATTTATTCGCAGTCAGTATACCATATTCTTCAAATGTGTAGCTTGAAAACTCTAATGGATACAATTCCAGAAAGAACACGGACAATACCAAGAAAAAACAAGTTGTATATTAAGAATCTCTTAAACAATCTTTTTAAATATGTTTAATCCGATTTACTCAACGTCGCACATGACTTAAGACTGGCCAATTCTTAATCTACCCAAAGCACAGAGACAGAGATGTTTCACCAATTGCCCTTACAATAATCGCAGTTTAGAACACACTCTTGAACTAGATGATCTTTTTTTTTTTTGAACACAAAACTAGATGATCATACTCCCAAAAAACGTACCTAGTCAAACTATCTAATCCCCTATATATACTGATCTTCGTATATCTTGTGATAAGCATGAATCTACCCAAAATCTCCTTGTTTGTCGCCCGACAAATCCTCCTCAATTCTTGGGTCTCTATCTTCGACTATAGATTTCCTCTCAGTATATTCACCTTGTGTAACTCACATCACCCAGTGCATGACACTCATGAGCAAACGCACGCTTCCACTCAATGTCTCCACCATATCTGACACATATTTAAACTTGTGTAACACAGTGAAGCATATGCTCAAAGAGTTGAGCTTTCGTTCTCCCCCTTTTTATCTTAATGTGACAACTCAAGCACCTGTATAAAAACTTCACCAGAAACTACATAACACGAGTATGCAAAGCATGCTTGTTGAGATAAAATCACTTAATCTGGCACAGTTCAAAAGATTCCTTGAATATCCAAAAGAAACAAATATAAGGGAAATAGTGCATCAGATCCGAAAACACAATCAAACACAAGAATGACTAAACAATCATAACAACTGCTACTACTCATCATCATCACTGTCAACAACATGCACTGGTACTTCGTCACCATCACCATATTTCCCCCTGCTTGAGTGCACAAATAGATAAAAATTAGAGAACTAGAGAGTCATAGAGAATATTGATAATATTGATAAGACAATCAGAGAGAATAAGTGAGAACTAGAGAACTTACTTCGACTTCTAAGTTGGATGGTGCGAGCAAATCAATGACTTTTTGCAAATCATCACCAATATTTGGTGGTCGCTCAACTCCCCCAGTTCCTCTGCCAGCCTTGCAATCTTTGATTAAAACAGAAGGATGTCATGTGACTTCTTCATCACCTTCACATGTAGGAACAATGCGCTGAGAGTTTAGAAGTTTTTGAATGAGAGTCGGAAACCCTATCCTTCGTTGAGCATCATCAGTATTGTTGGCCATTGCCAAGAGTTGTTCATATACAATGATCCCAAAGTCAGGCCTTTTCTTATGATGAAGAGCGTACATATACTTCAGACGATCGGGGTTCATGTTGGTGTGATTCACAGTTGGCATCCAATTGGAACAGCACAGTTTGTAAAAAACCTGATTCGTAGCTGTGAGAAACTTGGAGCACATGCCTTCCCACCTTCGATGATGCCCACTTGTGAGAAAGGACACAACTTTATCCAGGTCTTCCGAGTACATATCATAGTTGCAATCTCTAGGAGGAAGCTCATATAGAAGATCTATGCACTAGGAGAGACCTCATACATATCACCACACACATACACAACAACTCCTCCATCCATCTCTCTAGCAACTCCAAGATTTGCCAGAAATTCCCAGATTAAATTAGGCACAAACGGATCTGCATCTATGACCGTATATACCATATTTGCATTGACAACAACTTCCTTTACATCCTGAAGGTTCACAACATCAAGTGGGAGATACTTCTGAAGAATGAATTTCTTGTTTTTGAACTTAAGATACATGTCGTATGCTGCTTCAGTGAAGAACTTAGAGCTGTAAGGTGCAGACAGAGGTTGATACATCTCAGGTTATGATTGCACAGACTCGACAAACCTCTGACGATGAGCTTCGTATCTTGGTCATTTCGGTTGAAAAGTGTGAGTTTCATCAGTAGATTATTCGTCAACAGTGGAGTTTGTTCGACTCAATCCTTCAGTCTCAAAGCGAGATCTTTTCTTAGCATTGCGAGAATCACGATCCAAAGAGTTTGAGAAGTGATCTTGTGGAGATGACGAACTGAATTTTTGTAACCTTTTTCGTTGATGTATGTCGCCGTAAGGGAGAGAGACAAAGAGAAGATGGCCTAAGTTTTTCTTTTCACCAATAATAAAACATGAAACGAAATAGGCTCTAACTTAACATGAGTTAACCAAATTTTAAGAGGCCCATCCGAAAATGTATCTATCAAGAACCCATATATCAACACTCCAAGAAAAAACACATTTGTGAGAAGTTGATGAGTGAATTTTGTCAACAAGTCTTACCTTAATGAAAACCAAGATACATTAGAGCTTAAACTTATTCACAATTTAGTGGTCTAAAGACATCTTAAGGAAAGGAAGAGCACTTGAGTATACTTACCCCACATCACAGTCACAAACGGATCAAATCAATGAATCAACTCCAATCTGTAGGTATTTCTCAGCTGATTAGCTGTCACATATTAGTTTACTATAGGAGAGTCACACACTGTCCCATAGGTTTAACACAATCACAACTTTTCTAAAACACTTATAAGTCACTTTCAGTGTTCACTTCTACCACATCAGTGAATTTTGTATGCCATCTACATCTAATGCATTGTTCATCAAAGACACACTTAGTGTTTCTGCCCACTCAAAACAGTGATCAACACCAGATTCAAAGTGGGGTGACACCCTAATCCAGGACGAGTGTTTATCATACTTGGCATTGTCCCTTTCTTTTTTTCTTTTTTTTAAAGGAACATCAGAAACTGGATTTGTTTCTGCCCAATCAAAACAGTGACCGACACCAGATTCAAAATGGGGTGACACCCTGATCCATTACGAGTGTTTATCACACTAGGCCTTCTAGCTTGGAGAAATTTCATGTGTTACACCCATAAGATTGTGTGTTACACTTAACCAAATTTGTGTTTCTTCATCTAATCCAGACAGTGATCAGTACTTAGGTCAAAAATGTGATTGAATCCTGACCCAAGATGAGTGTCTTTCTTAATAGAATCATGTGACTGTGAAAACCAAGGTTAGTCTAAGACTCCAGACTAAGTAAATTGTTGAAACAAGTTTTTTTTTATTTGTAGTAAAACAGTGACTCGATATGTGATTTTTCTACCTAGACTCACCTTTGCTTCCAGAAATTTTAAAATCATGATTGAAGATCCACGATTCCCAGATCTTTTCGAAGACCCAAAAAGTAGTTGAAATCTAGGGGCTTAGTGAAAATATCAGCACGTTGATTTTCAGATGAGACATATTCAATGACAACAAGTTTTAACTCAACCAACTCTCTCACAAAATGGTGTCTCAGATCAACATGCTTTGTACCAGAGTGTTGAACAGGGTTCTTAGACAGGTTTATGGCACTCATATTATCGCAATGGACTAATAAAGGTTCAGAATTGATACCGTAGTCTACAAGCATTTGTCTCATCCAAAGGAGTTGTGTGCAACAGTTCCCCATGGCAATGTACTCAGCTTCAGCTGTAGACAGAGATACACAATTTTGCTTCTTAATGTGCCATGACACCAAGTTGTTCCCGAGAAAGAAACAGCCACCAGAAGTATTCCTTCGATCATCAACACAACCTGCCCAATATGCATCGCAATAACCTGCAAGATTCACATTAGTCTCAAACATGTAATGAAGACCAAACTCCAGTGTACCTTTCACATATTTGATCACACGTTTCACAACTTTCATGTGTGACTCTTTTTCTGAGGCTTGATAGTGAGTGCATATCCCAACACTGAGGCAAATATCCGGATGACTTGCAGTGAGATAGAGCAAGCTACCAATCATGGCTCTATAGAGTTTCTCATCAACTTTTTTTCCTTCTTCATCTCGTGAGAGTTTAGAGGTTGTGCTCATTGGAGTTCTTGCAGTCTTGATAGTTTGCATGCCAAAACGTTCACAAGATTCTTGGCATAAGTGCTTTGTGAGATGAAGATTCCATCTTCCATTTGTCTTGTCTGATTTGTAAGCCAAGAAAGTAATTCAACTCACCGACCATACTCATCTCAAATTCCTTTGTCATTGTTTTGACAAACTCGTCAACTAAGGTATTTGACGTGCTCCCAAATATGATGTCATCAACATAGACTTGAACTACCAGAAAGTTCCCGTTTATGTGTTGTGTAAATAAAGTTTTATCAACCTCTCCTCTATTGAATTCAGCAGAGATCAGAAACTGTGTAAATCTCTCATACCATGCTCTTAGAGCTTGTTTTAGTCCATAGAGAGCTCTCTTAAGTTGGTAAATATGATCAGGAAAGTATGGATCCTCGAATCCTTTTGGTTGTGCTACATAGACTTCTTCTTGAAGTAAACAATTAAGGAAAGCGCTCTTGGCATCCAACTGGTACAATTTGATCCGAATTTTGCATGCTAAACCAAAAAGAAGTTGGATTGATTCAAGACGAGCCACAGGAGCAATGTCTCATCAAATTCAACACCCTCAATTTGTGAGTAACCCTGACCAACAAGCCTTGATTTGTTCCTGGTTACGTTCCCATGCTCGTAAGTCTTGTTCTTGTATATCCATTTTGTTCCTACCACGTTTACACCATCAGGTCTTGGAACCAAATCCCAAACTTGGAGTCTCACAAACTGTTCCATTTCTTTTTGCATTAAGGCTGTCCATAATTCATCATTAAGTACTTCTTGAATGTTATGTGGTTCAATCTGAGAAATGAAACACTCATGCTTGGCCATTTCTGAGACAAAACATGCAAGCTTAACCATCTCCTTGAAGTCAATTTGTTTCTTGCGAGTTAACCTTCCATCAAATACTCCTCCAATCACATCATCCGATGAGTGATTTTTGTGAACTTTAATGGGCTCGGATTGTGGTTGTTCCTCAGATTCATCCAACTTAACTTTCTCTGCAGGATCATGAGAAACACCATCCTCATGTGAAATTTGTTGTGTAAAACATATATCTCTTTGTGTAGCACCTTCCTGGTAGAACCCAACTCGATCATCAAACACTATGTTCACTTTGTCATCAATCATCTTGGTTCTTGAGTTGTACACTCGAAAGGCACTACTATTTGTGGAGTAACCAAGAAACATACCCACATCACTCTTAGCATCAAACTTTCCAAGGTGATCTTTGTCGTTAAGAATGTAGTACAAACACCAAAATACATGACAATAGGTGAGGTCCGGAGTCTTTCCCTTGAAGATCTGATAAGGAGTAGTCTTGGTCTTAGGTTTCACATATACTCGATTGATGATGTAGCAAACCGTGTTAATTGCTTCAGCCCAGTAACCGGATGGTACATGATTTCCAGCCATCATGGCTCTAGCCATTTCGTGCAGTGTTCTATTTTTCCGTTCGACTACTCCATTTTGTTGAGGAGTTCTTGGAGCTGCATATTGATTTTGAGTGCCTTGGTTTTGACAGAAATGATCGATCTGCTCATTTTGGAATTCCCCACCATGATCACTTCTTATTTTTACAATTCCACCTTTCTCTTTTTTGAGTTGAAGTGCAAGAATTCTAAAACTGTCAATTGCATCTGACTTGTTCTTCAGGAATCTCACCCATGTAAACTTGGAAAAATCATCAACTAACACAAAAATATATCGCTTCCCAGCAATAATTTCAGGTGATATGGGACCCATAAGATCCATATGGACAAGTTCAAGAATGCGTTTTGAGTTAAGCTGAGATACCTGTTTTTGTTGCACCTTGATTTGTTTACCTTGACAACTGGCACCACATATGGTATCCGTATGATCTTCAAGGTTGGGAACTCCTCGAACTATTTCAGCTCGCACAAGTCTTGATAAGCCATGAGTGTTCATATGACCAAGTTTTCTATGCCATATATCAATTTTAGAATCTCTTGTAGACAGACATTGGGTGGAATATTTCCACATGTAGCAGTTGTTACCAGAGCGAAAGCCACATAAAACGAGATTTCCTTTAGGATCTACAGCTTGGCATTCATTACTGGTGAAGATGACTTATAAGCCTTCATCACACAGATGACTAACACTGATGAGATTAGCCTTGAGACTCTCAACATAGTAGACATTTACTAAGCGAGGTAAATCAACTCTCTCTATAACTCCTACTCCACGTATTCTACCTTGTCCTCCGTCACCAAAAGTAACTTTTCCTCCATGGATGTCTTCAAATTTATTCAAACAGTCACGGTTTCCTGTCATGTGCCTTGAACATCCACTATCAAAATACCATGGAATCTCAGTCTAGCTATTGTTCTCCATGGTAGTGTAGGCGACTCTTGCTACAACATTATTGACAATCTCATAGGACTCTCCTTCACTCATATGTGGCACAAAATTTCTTGTGTGTGACACTTATTTGGTATCTTGTTCGATAAAGCCGCCTATGAGTGCCATGTTGCACTCAATTTCGTTACCCGGTCTCTGAGTTACCACTGGGGTTTTAGCGAGTTTATGCTGAGATAGAGATCTGTTTCTAAATGTAGGATAAAGGTCACTCTTAGAGATCCATACACAGTCAATCTTACTAGGTTCAATAAAACACTTATGTAAGCTCCATGCACGTTGATACTGTCTTCTGAGAAAATTACAGTGAGCTACCTTGTGTCATGACTTTCCACAGAAATGACATCCATTTCGTTTGAAAGATAATGATTTCCCTTCTTGTCTCACATCTGACACTTTACAGTGGGAATCGCTTCTTGATTCAAGAGTGTTGGAATGACTCACACTCTTAACAAACTTAACTTCTCTTGTTAACTTATCATTAAGAATGTAAGTTCCTCGATATCCCAAACCAATAGCATGTCTTGGATTTTGTCCAAGAGACAGAATGTGATCTAGAGTGTCAGATCCAGTGTTGAGCATTCTCAACTTCTTGTAGTTCTCACTGAGCTCCCTCTGTAGGAGTTGACTCTTCTCAAGCTCATTATAGTAGTTGCCTTGTATGATCATACCTTGTCTCTAAACTCTTCAAGTTGTAGGCCTGCTGAGAGATTGTCTCTTCCAACTGTTTCAGATTCACTTTCTTTTCATCCTTTGGAGAATAAACTTCCGTCTTACCTTCACTATTAGGTTTTTCTAACTCTAATATGTTCACTTGCGCCTTAAGCCTTGCTTTATCTTTGATCAACTGCAGGTTTTCTAGACTAAGCTCAGTGAACTTGTCAAACAAACTCCGATACTCTTCTTTTAAATTTGTTGTATCTTTCTCTTGATTACCCTCTGAGTCTGAGTCTGAATCAGAACTAGTGAGTATCTCAGGCGACTCGCCTTGTCTAACTAGTGCCACGAAGTTCAGCATTAATTCTTCATTATCACTGTTACTTTCAGATTCCGTATCACTGAAAAATAAAAGAGACTTGTCCTTCTTCAGATTGTTAGGACACTCACTTCGAGTATGACCAAAACCCTTACACTTAGTGTATTTGAGATCTTTCCTCTTAACTAGTGGGCATTCGTTTTGTAAGTGACGATAGCCTTCGCATTCATGACATTGTAGCTCTTTCTTTCGATTTCCTTTTCCTGAGTCACTTCTAGCATGTTGATTAGACGTGCGATCATTTTCTCTAGTGTAAGAACGACTGTTGTTTCGATTCTGTCCCTTCTCGACTCTTTTGATCATTTTGTTGAAATTCCTGGCCATAAGACTCATGTTCTCTTCGATACGTTTAACTCGATCTTCTTCCCTTTTTCAGCAGAAAATTAAATCCCATTCATTCTTTTAGTTGTTTCTTCAACACGTTCAAGATCATGAAATTTCAGAATCCTAGCTAGTTGATCGAACTTCATTTCATCTATGTTTACAACAATCTTGAGAACCGCCTTGTATGCTTCAAATCTTGGAGGCAAGCATCGTAACACTTTCTTAACTAGATTTTCTTATTATACTTCTTTCCAAGAACTAAAGCTTCGTTGTCAATTGAACTGATTTTAGATATGAAACTTCCAATTGATTCATCATCCTCCATTCGCAAACTTTCGAATCTTGAAGCAAGATGATCGATTCTTGTTCGTCTCACACTTGTATCTCCTTCAAAGTGATTAACAAGAGTATCTCAAGCATCTTTGGCAGATTCACACCCTTTTATAATTTTGAACTGGTCGAGATCAACAGCTGAAAAGATGGTGGTGTGAGCTTTGGAGTTAAACTTTGAAGAAGCTTTATCAGAATCAGTCCACCTCTCTTTGGGCTTTGACACTATAGACTTTTCTTCCAGAATCATAGTTGGAGCCGTCCATCCTTGCTCCACTATAGTCCAAACATCCTCATCTATACCTCTTATGATATGACGCATCCTTGCTTTCCAATGTCTAAAGTTCCCTTCGTCCAGCATGACTGGTTTTTTAGGGCCACCAGTTCTTTCATGGTCTCCATGATTGTCGCAGAATCACAACTTGTAAGTAGACTATTTGTCTACAGAGGTGACCCAGTCTGATACCAAATAAAAATTCTAATGGATACCAATTCCAGAAACACCACAGACAATACCAAGAAAAAACAACTTGTATATTAAGAATCTGTTAAACAATCTTTCTAGATCTGTTTAATCCGATTTACTCAACGTCACACACGACTTGAGACGGACCAATTCTTAATCTACCCAAAGCACAGAGACGGATATGTTCCACCAATTGCCCTTACAATAATCGCATTTCAGAACACACTCTTAAACTCGAAGATCATACTCCCAAAAACCGTACCTAGTCAAACTGCCTAATACCCTATATATATACTTATCTTCGTTTATCTTGTGATAAGCATGAATCTACCCAAAATCTCCTTGTTTGTCGCCCGGCAAATCCTCCTAGATTCTTGGGTCTCTATCTTCAACTATAGATTCCCTCCCAGTATATTCACCTTGTGTAACTAACATCACCCAGTGCGTGACACTCATGAACAAACGCGCGCTTCCACTCAATGTCTCTACCATGTCTGACACATGTTAGAACTTGTGCAACACATTGAATCATATTCTCAAACAATTGAGGTTTCATAGCTTGTTAAATAATCATTAATCTGGCTATATTAAATTATAGCATGTATTGTCACTCTTAAATTATAGCGGCTATGTTAAGTCATAGTTGGCTATGCAAAATATACGGTAAAATTGATTCATGATTCTAAATTGATACCATAAGAAATTAAGATGATAGCATGGTATATGAAACGAACATACGACTAATGTTTAGGCATATGTATTTGTTGGTATTATCAAACTGTGGACAACTAATCTATAATAATAAAGTTACATGAGATCAATTCATCGTCTATCACCTCCCATCACCTCCCCTGCATCAAGAAGGATTAGTTTTTTTTTCTTTTTTTTTTTGCTAAAAATGAAGAATACGTTTGATGTTCACCATACCTGCCTCGGGTTAGTAAACACTGTAACAGTTTTGAGGTGCATTCAATAAATCTAACTACCCTTATCATTAACGGCATTGATCCACCACCTCCACTATTCCGCATCCAAAGACAGCAACTTCTTCCTCCATGTTAGCGAATCTAGACCTATAAATAAGAGAGTTTGCATCGTTGATAAACATCGTTGCTCCCTCTCAAACATTATAACCCTAAGAAAATCAGTCACCAGCTATGTCAACTTCCCCCACTTTATCGACGATTTGAAAGCCATCACTACCGCTACACAGTCAAGGTTTGATTGTGGAGGTTTGGGCTAGCTCGCGGGGTAGACATAGTCCTCTTCGACCATAAGGTAAATCCGGCAAGACATGGCCTCTCCTGATAAATGAAATCCAGCTAGAGTGACTAATTTATAATAATAAAGTTGACTTTGGTCTCTCCACAATCCTCCACATCATCTTTTAGAATGGGGCAAAAGCTGCCACGTCAGCATGCCTAAACACTCTACTTTTATGACTTATGATAATTTGTTCAGGTTTTTGGTTTCTTTGTTTGTTTTAAATTAGTTGGACTCACTATTTTAATGGGCCTAAATTCTATATCTTAATAGAAGCCACATACATGAGATCAATTCATCGTTTCTCACCTCCCTCCATCAAGAAGAATTAGCTATTTTTTTCTTTTTTTTGCTAAAAGTGAAGAATACGTTTGATGTTCACCATACATGCATCTGGTTAGTCAACACCTTAACAGTTTTGAGGTGCATTCAATCAATCTAATTACCCTTATCATTAACGGCATTGATCCACCACCTCCACTACTTTGCATTCAAAACAGCCCGTTCTTCCTCCATGTTAGCGAATCTAGACCTAAGAATAAGAGAGTCTGCATCGTTGATAAACATCGTTGCTCCCTCCCAAACATTATAACCCTAAGAAAATCAATCACCAGCTATGTCAACTTCCTCCACTTTATCGATGATTTGAAAGCCCACCACTACCGTTACACAGTCAAAGTTTGATTGTGGAGGTTTGGGCTATCTCGCGGGGTAGAGATAGTCCTCTTTGACCATAAGGTAAATCCGGCGAGACATGGCCTCTCCTGATACATGAGATGAAGCTAGAGTGACTAATATAGTTTACAAGGAGATATGTAAAAATCTACTAAAGTCTTAGATGCACCACTATGTGGGTTTAAATTTCACTCGGATACGGAAAATTCAAATTATATTCACTCATTTGTGGAACATATCTTACATGTATTCAAAAATAATTGCAGTATACTAGGAAAATCTATGTCACCGCCACGAAAGAGCACACATTACCACCATGAACGTGCTTACAATAGCTGGGTGAGTGCCTTCATATGCCTGGACAATTTAATACATACCTTTTAGTATATTATAGATAGATAAGCACTCAGTGCGAGCAGAAAAAATTGTTTTGTTCATAAATATAGCTAATGGATCATACATCTTACATTGTTCAAACAGTGGGGTTATAAAAGCCATTAACATGCTTCTTATAAACCAAAAACATACAAAGACGCAATGCACAAGTTTCTTCCAGTGTATTAATCTTTAAATAAGTTTATAATTTTGAAATTAATGTCAATGGAAAATGCCATCATCTATTGTCTCACTTGAGTTTTAATTTTATAAATCTACTGATTTCAACAAAATGTTCTAAATGAAAAAATGCAGAAACTATGGACATCTGATATGCACACCTGTGACAGCTGAGGCCATAATAGTAGATGATGTTGTCCTAAAGTGAAATCATCAAAGCCTCAAAAGCTGGAGCTAAGGCTTCAAAAGAGCAATACAAATGAGAAAAGAAAATGGATTCTCTCAGGAAGTAATATATTTATCCGTTTGTCTATGAATGAAAATGATTCAAGTTGATTAACAAACACCTACATGGTGTGTTTTGTAGCCTAATCATGGCAGTACAAGACCAAGACCCATGAACCTTAGCTAAAGATGTATAGCCATTGCTCTCCTACCGTGCTCCTTTTGAAACATATTATCAAGTATTTACAGGTATGTCTGATACGAAGAAAACTTTTCAGTATGTTTGTTTATAATAACTTTGTAGAAGAAAAAAATATCTCAGGATGATGAACACTTTACATACGACATGTATGCACAAGCTTCAGAAAGGGAAGATAGCCATCAATCTGCAAAGGACATAACCATGAATACGTGAATATCATATACTTTTTGTGCTAATAGATAGATCATATGTCAAGAGGTGGTGTTTCCATATTGAAATGGAATGCCTAAAATGCAAGTTCTTCCATCAAAAACTCATCCTCACATGCAATAGAGATCTTTCAGAGGCTATGCTCTTAGTGACATCAAAATCTCTACCACCTGATGATGCTTATCTCTAAACGTTACTGTTATCTTATTATTTTCAATCATTGAGTTTTGTTGGTTTGTATGTTCTTTCAATAAGTCTTGGAATCAAGGTCACAACTAATATATTCACACGTAAATTGGGTTTTGATGGAGTGTTGAGTAGACATGTAGCAGATGTGGGACATCGGGTGAAATTCCTTGAAGTAGTTTAAAACCAACAAATTCCAACAAGAGCAAATGTACTGTTACTACTCATAACCACACCCTTTTATTAATTGCAATAGGTGTTACAAAAAATACAACTGGATGGGGTCATAGGTTAGAAGACTTCATAAACTAACATCATTGGGAACCTCAAATGAAGCTTGACCCCAACAAACTCCAGAAACATAAAACGTTTTATGCAAGGATACCATCTAATATCATTAGTTAAATATACCTTTTACTGTGTAGAACTTTTCAAGTTCTAACCAAATGGTGAATAAAAAACATTTTTGAGTTGCAGAAAATAGCACGGAGCCTCTAAACGACTAGGCAAACATCAACTAGGCAAAGACGAGCAACAACAATATAACACCTAAAAATAAACTAATAACCGCGCGAAGCGCGGGCATACCACTAATTTATATATATATATAAAAACAATGTATCTTCTCCTTAAGCCACACATCAAGAGAGTATCTAAAAATTAGACACATAAGCATAGTTTTTTAAATTTTAACTAATTGTCATAAAGTTTTCATTTATTTAGAATTTAAACCAAATCAATTACAAAATGTAATATAACCAATAAATCTATATTCATCAGTATTTCATTTTTCACCCATAAAATTTTAAACATAATTCTATTTTTTAAAATTTAATTAATTGTTCTAAAATTTTCCTTTTTTAACATTTAAACTAAATCAATTAGCAAACATATATAATCCATAAATCTATTTTAATCAATATTTCATTTTTAACCCATAAAAATATTACCACCTATAGTTTTTATAAATATAATAATTTAGTGAATCTAAAAACTTAGATTTCAAAATTAACAAAGAAAATTCAAAAATAAAAAACTAAAATGTCCATTTGCACTATTGTTTATTTTTTTTTCTTTTTTTTTGACCATCGAAACATCTAATACATAATCAAAACATTTTTTAAAAGTAACAAGATCTAATAAATCTATACTAATAAAATGGAATTTTGATGCTCCATAGAGCGTTCAAAATTAACAAGTTTTGATGCTCCATAGAGCGTTCAAAATTAACAAGTTTTGATGCTCCACATCAGCAAAAAATCATTCTTTTAAAAGACGCCACATGGCATTAAAAAATAGATAATAAATAAATATACAATATAAGAAAAATAAAGAATAAGTAAATATATAATTTCAGAAATAGAAATATTACATTAAACATCTTTCGTAATATAAGCATTTGATATAAGATAAAGAAAAAACTAATTAATAAGAATACAATATAAAAAATAAAATAATAAATAAATATTTAATTTAAGAAATAAAAATATCTTATAAAAATAAACAGTAAGTAAATATACAATTAAAAATAGATATTACATTAAATATCTATAGTAATGTTATCTTTTAATATAATAAAAACAAAAAAAAATATTAATAAAATATAAAATATAAAAAAATAGAAATATAAAGCGATGAAATTATAATAAGTAAATATACAATATAAATAAAAATAAACAATAATTAAATATATATATATAATATAATAAATAGAAAAAAATAAATTACACATCTATCTGAAAAATGTATAGTAAAATAAATAATAAGTAAATATACAATTGCAAAAATACAAATATTACATTAAACTTTTATCGTAATATTATAATAACTAAATATATAACGTAAGATAAATAAATAATCAGTAAATATATGATACAATAAATAAAATAAATTCATTAAGAATCTTTTGTAATATTATAATAAGTAAATATACAATATAAGAAATAGAAATATTATATCAAAAATCTATAGTAATATTAAAATAAATTAATAAATAAAATGTATTGAAAAATAAATTTATAGTAAATTAAATAATAAGTAAATATACAACATGAAAAATAAAAATATTATATTAAAAATCTAGTGTAATATTATAATAAATAAATGTATAATGTAAGAAAAATAAATAATAAGTAAATATACGATATAAGAAATAAAAAATAAAAATTATTACATTAAACATCTATTGTAATATTAGAATATGTAAATATACAGTATAAGAAATAAAAATATTACTTCAAACATTTATCATAATATTAAAATAAGTAAATACATCAAATATATAGTAAAATAAATAATAAGTAAATATACAATATGAGAAATATAAATTTTACATTAAACATCTATCGTTATACTAATATAATAAATAGATATATTATATAAAACATCTATCATAATACTAAAATATGTAAATATAAAATATAAAAATAATAAGTACATTTACAATATAAAAATTAAAAAATACATTAAACATATATCTAAAAATCTATATTAAAATAAATAATAATTAAATATACAATATAAGAAATAGAAGTAATACATTAAACATCTATCGTAATATTACCATATATATAAAATCAAGAAAATTAGAATAAGTAAATAAAAATATAAGAAATAATATATACTAAGTAAATATACAACATAAAAATGAAAACAATACTTTAAACATCTATCTGAAAAATGTATACTTTTACGTTTTATTATTTCCAAATATTTTTAAGTAAATATACAATATAAAAATAAATAATAAGTAAATATATAATATAAGAAATAGAAATATTATATTAAAAATTTATCATAATATTATCATTGGATATAAAAGTAAAAAAAAGAATAAGTAAATATATAATGTACCAAAAAATAAACAATAAGTAAATATACAACCTAAGAAATGGAAAAAAACTAAATTAAACATCTATCTAAAAAATTTAGAGTAAAATAAATAACCAGTAAATATATAATATAAGAAATTGAAATATTATAGTAAACATCTATAGCAATATTAGAATAAGTAAATATAAATATAAGAAAAATAAATAATAAGTAAATGTACAAAATAAAAAATAGAAATGTCACATTAAACATCTATTGTGATATTATCATTTAACATAAAAGAAAGAAAATTAGAATAAATAAATATACAACATAAGAAAAAATAAACATATAATATAAGAAACATAAATATTACATTAAACATTTATCATAGTATTACAATAAGTAAATATACAATAAAAGAAAAAAATAAATAAATATACAATATAA
The DNA here is from genome assembly GCA_905132885.1 of Moricandia moricandioides. Lineage (NCBI taxonomy): Eukaryota > Viridiplantae > Streptophyta > Magnoliopsida > Brassicales > Brassicaceae > Moricandia > Moricandia moricandioides. The sequence continues at coordinate 69,882 of CAJHQQ010001487.1, read as the reverse complement.
AAAATAAAAAAACTACATTAAACATATATCTGAAAAATATATAATAAATATACAATATAAGAAATATAAATATTAGATTAAACATCTATTATAATATTGCCATTTGATATAAAATCAAGAAATTAGAATAAATAAATATATAATATAAGAAACATAAATAATAACAAAATATATAATATAAGAAAAATAAATAATAATAAAATATACAATATAAGAATATTTATATAGTTAACATTTGAAAAACAAAATAATTAATCCCTAGTCTATACATATATATATAAAAAACATTTCCTCCGTGGTGCAGATACCACGTCATCAAATAGTCTCATCAGAGTGCGACACTTGTCCAGTCTATTTCTAAACTCTGCGTTTTATTAAAAAGCAAGGGTAAAGATATGAGCTTGGGCTTTTGTGTAAGCTATCACATTTGTTAAAGGAACACGACCCGGTGGCGAGCAACCCTAACCTTCTGTGAACGCGTCGAACCGATTTTTAGGGTTCTTCCTATTAATAATTCTTCATTGGGAAATCACAATTCTTTTTAGTCGTGATTTACTGCTAAAAAGGAGCAATTCTCGAAAAATTGGAAACTTTAAGAAAATATGTCGGTAACAAGGCAGCAGAAACCAGTGAAGAAGCATGTTGCTGCTGATAAAACGAAAAACCGAACCTTTACGGCGTCTCCGGTGAATAAAACGTCACATAGTTCGCCTCTGAGGATAAACAATATCTTCATCAACGGATCGTACTCTTCAGGGGCGTCATCTTCGTGCGATTCGTCTCCGTTGAGTATGGCGTCTACTTCTAGATTAGTTTCACCAAATGTGTTGGACAGGTTCCGTTTCCATTCATTCAAAAAAATTGAGACAAACTGTGGTCTAAGAGGTGAGCTTAACTCTTGAAAGTTCTGATATTCTTATAATATGACGGTTTTATCTGTATTGAGGCTGGAAGCTTATCTTTTGTTTATGTTCAATTTTTTTCCAGAACTTGATTCAGAAGATCCATGGATGGGTCTCAAAATGGTAGGATTACTTTACTGCGTTAAATTTTGTTTTGTGGATTTGTTACGCTTCTAAATTGACACTAGGCATGTTCTTTTCGTTGAAGTTGCCGCAGCGTCCAGAGTTTCAATTATAAAAGAAAAACAAATAATCAAAGGCATCATCTTTCTAATTGTTGTCGCCATATTTATAAGAAACACTCGTTTCCTCCAGTTTTTGTGTCGCTAGATTTTATAGCTGTAGAAGCCGGAAAACCGAATTTATATAAACGATAAAAATAAAGCGAGGTTAAGGAAATATACGATTGAAAAGACGAGATAAAACCCGAGATGAAAAACGATTAGAATTTTACACCATGGAGTCGAGACGAATCTCTTTCTTTAACTCTTAATATTCGCTCCGTAGTGAGATGGACTTGTACGAATTAGAGCCCAAGATACAACCATGATAGACGACACGTTTCACTCGTGAACGTCCCTACGAACTAATAATCTACGAAACACTCTCTGTAAAACTTACGATAGGAGATTGCTGGTTTTCGTTATCGATGTGAAAAGTGTTCAAAATGAAGAAGAGGAGTCAGGTTTATTTAAAGAGAACGAAGAGAGCCACTTCCCGCAACAGCTGCTGCACGTGGGCGAAAATCTCGCGGAGATCGAGGGAAGTTGAGTTGCGAAACTTATTCCCCAAGAATCTCTGATTTTTTTCTCGTTTAAATTAAAACTGCATGACGTTTTTATTTTATAGACAAATTAGTTGTCGTTTTAAAACGAAATGCATGTTGTTTTTTGGGTATAAAATGAGCCAAAACGTTAAGCTTAATTGGGCCTAAAAAGAACATCTTGTAGTGGCCCTGGGGCCACATTTGCCCTTGCCCAAGCCCAAGCCCACGACGAGCCGAGCCGGCCGGACGGCGGCGGCGCGCGCGTGGGGTGCCTCATCTCTCTGAGCTGTTTACACTATGCTATCAAAGAGTCATATATATACAACTCAAAATCCCCTTTTCTAACCAATGTGGGACATTTTAAGTTTCATTCATTAAAGCCAAAAAGGCTTTCCATTTCTTTTCACAAATAATAAACCCAAATAATAGGCCCAACAATCCCCCACAAGAATAGAAATGATTCTAAACATATGCAGACTAAATGCAAACTCGATAGACTATACTTACTATACTTATTCTAATCTTTACTAGACTAGACAAACTTATCGAGAGTGTTTGCGAAAAATTCACTGTGTTTGAGTTGGTGGCATTTTTAAGCCTTGAACCACTCATAGTTAATATTTGTCGAGTTTACTTTACCAGAAGGTGAACATGATGTCTTGAACCAACCGGTGTTTTATGTAAACCAAGACAACATGTCTAACGCAGCTTCATTTTCTCATAGAACTTAGTTCTCTATTGTGTTCATTGTGGCCCTGAACTATTCCTGGTTTTCATGAGTGAACTTAGAGAATATAGCCTTGCATTCATTCTCCTAGAAACGGCCTCATTTCACACTCATTAGGTGATTGACCATGAAAAGTATTGAGTAATACTTCACTTTAGAAGCTATGGAATCATTAAAAGTCTATGCTTATCCTTCTCACATTAGCACTTTATCATCTTAGGAGTTGGGTAGAGATCATAGTCTCAAAGTGCTTTTGGTAGATTTTGTTTGATTTTGTTTTCCATTTGAACTTACGTCTTGGGATCTCCAGTCATGATAGGTAGGGTTGCAATCAAGCATCCTCATTTGTTATAGGCTTTAAACCCATTCCTTTTGATGATTTAGCAACTATATCGCGTGGCAAACCTTTAGTGAATGAATTTGCTAGGTTGTCAGCCGATTTGATATAATCTATTGTGATTACACCATTTGAGATAAGTTGTCTAATGGTTTTATGTCGTCTTCTAATATGATGAGATTTACCGTTGTAGAGATTGTTTTGAGCTCGAGCTATAGCTGATTGACTATCGCAATGTATTCGTATAGCTGGCACAGGTTTCTCTCACATAGGAATATCTTCCAAAAAATTTCTAAGTCATTCAGCTTCTTCTGCTGCTTTGTCTAAGGCTATAAACTCAGATTCCATGGTGGATCTGGCTAACACAGTTTGTTTGGTAGATTTCCATGATATTGCTGCTCCTCCTAGTGTAAAGACGTATCCACTTGTGGATTTTGAGTTTTTAGAATCTGATATCCAGTTAGCATCACTGTATCCTTCTAAAACTGCTGGTTCTTTACCATAGTGAAGCCCAAAAGCTTTGGTGTAGCGCAAGTAATTAAGTACTCTTGTTATACCTTTCCAGTGTGTATGACCTGGATTACTTGTATATCGACTAAGTACGTTTACTGCATGCGCTAGATCTGGTCTAGTGCAATTGGTCAAGTACATGAGACTTCCAATCACTCGTGCATACTCGTTTTGTGAAACCGCTTCACCTGAACTCTTTGTCAAGTGCATTTGGGGATCTAATGAAGTTTTTGCCATACTATTAGAGTAGTTTTTAAATCTCTCTAATATTGTTTGAGCATAATAAGATTGGGTTAAGGTAATTCCATTTGAATTTCTTATAATTTTTACCCCGAGAATAACATCTGCTAATCCCATATCTTTCATCTTAAATTTTCCTTTGAGCATGTTTTTTGTTTGATTGATAATATCTTTATTGCTTCCAATAATGAGCATAGCAAAACATACGCATTTTTGGTAGTTTTGTAGTATATGCATTTATCACATTCGTTAATTTTAAAACCATTTGACATCATTACATTATCAAATTTTTCATGCCATTGTTTAGGAGCTTGTTTAAGCCCATAAAGTGACTTTACAAGTCAACATACTTTGTTTTCCTGTCCAGGAATAAAATAGCCTTCAGGTTGTTTCATGTAAATTTCCTCTTCTAGATCACCATTTAGGAATGCGGTTTTTACATCCATTTGATGGATTTCTAGGTCTCTTAAAGCTGCGATTGCTATCATCAGCCTTATTAAGGTTATTCTCGTTACTGGAGAATAAGTGTCAAAATAGTCAAGGCCTTCTTTTTGTCGAAATCCTTGAACTACAAGTCTTGTTTTGTGTAAACCAGGTGTTCCATCAGGGTTTAGCTTTCGGTTCATTATCCATCTATTCCCTAATGCTTTGCAGCCTGGTGGTAAATCTGTTATATACCATGTATAATTTTGCATGATAGAATCAAATTCACTTTTGACGGCTTCATTCCAAAACGGAGCGTCTGGTGAGGACATGGCTTCTGCCAAGGTTTTTGGATCATTTTCTACTAAAAATGCCACTAAGAAATCTTCACCAAAAGATTTTTCCTTTCGAGCTCTTTTGCTCCTTCTAGGTTTATCTTTTTCATTTTCTGAAATATCATTAACAGACATTTCTACATATGACTCAGTTTCTGAAATATTATGCTCGTCTCTTTCTTCTCGAGTTTGTTTTGAATCTTCTTTTTCCTTGCACGGAAAAATATTTTCGAAGAACGATGCATTTCTTGATTCCATTACTGTATTTTCATGAATATCTGATATTTCAGATTTATGTACCAGAAACTGATATGCACTACTATTATTTGCATATCCGATGAAGATGCAATCCACTGTTTTAGGTCCAATAGTGACCTTCTTTGGTGGCGGTACCGCAACTTTTGCTAAGCACCCCCACACTTTGAGGTATTTATACGAAGGTAAATTACCTTTCCATAGTTCATATGGAGTTTTGCCAGTTACTTTGTGTGGAATTTTGTTGAGGATATAATTAGTGGTAAGCAACGCTTCCCCCTACATGTTCTGGGGTAACCCAGATTCCTGCAACATTGCATTCATCATCTCTTTTAGAGTTCGATTTTTGCGTTTAGCAACTCCATTAGATTCTGGTGAATAAGGAGCTGTAGTTTGATGAATTATTCCATGTTCTTTACAAAATGCATTAAATGAACCATCATACTCTTCTCCTCTGTCACTTCTAACTATTTTAATAGTTGTTTTAAGCTGATTTTCAACCTCGAGTTTAAATTCTTTGAATTTTTCTAAGGTTTCATCTTTGCTATGTAATAAATATACATAACAATATTTTGTGCAGTCGTCTATGAAGGTCACAAAGTATTTTTTCCCACCTCTAGTTTGTATGTATTTTAAGTCACATAAATCTGTGTGAATCAAATCTAGAGGTTTGTTAGTTCTTTCAACACGAGATGAGGGCGTTTTTGTGATCTTAGCCTGTACGCATACTTCACATTTTTGTTTACTTGTTTTGCATTTTGGGATTAAGTTTTGATTCATTAATCTGTGTATCGATTTGTAGTTTACGTGGCCTAATCTTTCATGTCATATATTAAAAGACTCAACCAAATAAGCAACTGGCTCTTTCTTATACATTGAAACTTTTGGAGCTACAATTTTTGGAAGGACTGTCATTACATTCATCTTGACCAGTCCATCCTTAACATACCCTTTTCCTAAATACATCCCATTCTTCCTAATCACGAGCTTATCCACCTCAAGAGTTGTGGCGAATCCATTCTTCCTGAGCAACGTTCCCGAGACCAAGTTCTTCCTCATGTCAGGCACATGCTTCACATTCTGCAGAGTGACTTCACGTCCAGATGTCATCTTCAGAACCACCTTGCCGCGGCCTTCAATTTTGGAGACTGCAGTGTTCCCCATGAACAGCCTCTCATGAGTCTTACTTTTCTGGTAGGTGCTGAACATCGCCCTATCAGTGCAAATGTGTGTAGTGGCACCAGTGTCATACCACCATTCCTTAGGGTTGTTGCTTTCAACCATGTTGACTTCAGTCACCACTGCAACGAGATCTTCTTCTGTGAGATTCGCATGAGCCTTCTCATCTCTGATCTTGCTGCGGCACTCAGTAGTCCTGTGACCAACTTTGTGGCAGTAGTGACATTTTCCCTTGAATTTCTCCACATTTGCCTTGATCTCAATGCCTTTCTTCTTGAAGTTTGGACCAGAAGCTTTCAAATTTGCAGCTGTTTTGAAAGGTTTTGCAGGAGATCGGGCAATTGCCTTTCCTTTACCTTTCATTTCAGCTACGTTGACACTATGCTCTTTAGCTTGGAGCAGCTTGTTATCATTTCGGTTCCTGGCTTCCATCTGAAGCCTCTGAATGAGATCTTCGAGTCCCATCTTCTTCTTTTTATGCTTTAGGTAGTTCTTGAATTCTGCATAGCTTGGAGGAAGCTTTTGGATAAAGCTGAGAGTTATGAATGTCTCACAGATGGACATTCCTTCAGCAACAATTTCATGGCAAATGAGCTGAAATGCTTCCACCTGATCCATTATGGGTTTTGAATCCACCATTTTGAAGTCATGGAATTTTGCAACCACATACTTCTGACATCCAGCGTCCTCACCTCTGTACTTCTTGTCCAGTGATCTCTATAATTCTTTTGACGTGGGAATCTCACAGTAGACTTGGTACAATGGGTCAATAAGGCGACCCAAAATGTATCCTTTGCAGATGTAGTCGGACTGCATCCAACTATCAACACATGCAAGAGTGTACACATCATCAATCCCATAAGGGACAAGGGGCTTGTCCTCCTGGGTGAGTTTATCCAGCTTCATTGTTGTCAGGAAGAACATCATCTTCTTTTGCCACGTTTTGAAGCCTTTGCCATCAAACTTTTCTGGCATTATTCCTTGAGTGATCAAGCTTGGTACAGTCGGAGGAGTTGGAACTACAACCGGAGCACTTGTGGTTCCTTGAATAGGACCCGTTTGATAGAGACCAACACCGAACAGGCTTCGGCGTGTGGTTTCATCAGCAACATTTCCCACTGGAAGGGTAGGTGTCGTTGTTGCAGCGGTTGTTGCTGTTGCATCAACAGTTGTCATGGTTGCATCACTTTGAGCAGCGTTGAGTGGAGTTTGCGTATCAATGGTGGTGTCAATGGGGGTGTTGTTAACATCCGTCATTTTTCTGTTGAGAAAACATGAAAGCGGATTAGACTCCAATCAAGAAATAACATATTATTTCAAATAAATAATAGTTTAAAATCGATTGTCATTTTTGGTGTTTTTATTAGATCGCTTAAAGCGTTACAAATCACCAAATCATATCGATGTAAGTCTGAAAAAACGTTTTGCAAACTCGCTTAAAAGCGTTCGCAGAAATCATTTGTGTAGACTTGTAGATTGTTTCACAGACGTGCTTTGGAAAGCTATTGTGAAAACGAATCGTTTTTATAACTTTTTTTTTTATGATTCATGTAACAAAAAACGTTTCGCGATAGAGCTATGAAGCAAAACGCAAACCGTTTTCAGATAAACAAGAAACGTTTCGCGATAGAGCTATGAAGCAAAACGCAAACCGTTTTCAGATAAACAAGAAACGTTTCGCGATAGAGCTATGAAGCAAAACGCAAACCGTTTTCAGATAAACAAGAAACGTTTCGCGATAGAGCTAGGAAGCAAAACGCAAACCGTTTTCAGATAATTAAGAAACGTTTCGCGGAAGTACGTAAAGCAAATCGCAAACACCGTTTCGACATAAAAATAACCGTTTTAGAAATCCTTGAAATCGTTTTATAAAAACGTATTAAGATCAACCCGATTAAAGCTTATATGTAATAGAAGCGATTAAGAGTTAAGACTGTAGAAGCCGGAAAACCGAATTGATATAAACGATAAAAATAAAGCGATGTTAAGGAAATATACGATTGAAAAGACGAGATAAAACCCGAGATGAAAAACGATTAGAATTTTACACCATGGAGTCGAGACGAATCTCTTTCCTTAACTCTTAATATTCGCTCCGTAGTGAGATGGACTTGTACGAATTAGAGCCCAAGATACAACCATGATAGACGACACGTTTCACTCGTGAACGTCCCTACGAACTAATAATCTACGAAACACTCTCTATAAAACTTACGATAGGAGATTGCTGGTTTTCGTTATCGATGTGAAAAGTGTTCAAAATGAAGAAGAGGAGTCGGGTTTATTTAAAAAGAACGAAGAGAGCCACTTCCCGCAATAGCTGCTGCACGTGGGCGAAAATCTCGTGGAGATCGAGGGAAGTTGAGTTGTGAAACTTATTCCCCAAGAATCTCTGATTTTTTTCTCGTTTTAATTAAAACTGCATGACGTTTTTATTTTATAGACAAATTACTTGTCGTTTTAAAACGAAATGCATGTTATTTTTTTGGGTATAAAATGGGCCAAAACGTTAAGCTTAATTGGGCCCAAAAAGAACATCTTGTAGTGGCCCTGGGGCCACATTTATCCAATCCCAAGCCCAAGCCCAAGCCCAAGCCCAAGCCCACGCCGAGCCGGCCGGGCGGCGGCGGCGCGCGTGGGGTGCCTCCTCTCTCTGAGCTGTTTTCACTATGCTATCAAAGAGTCATATATATACAATTCTAAATTCCCTTTTCTAACCAATGTTGGACATTTTAAGTTTCATTCATTAAAGCAAAAAAGACTTTTCATTTCTTTTCACAAATAATAAGCCCAAATAATACGCCCAACAATAGCGTCATCAAAGTCTTTGAATTTCCAGCTACTGTGTGTTTAACGTCATCAATCGGTGACTGTTTTAACTTTCAATTCAATTTTTCTTTTTTTCCATTACGTAAATTTTTGAACGCTGCCGTTGGAAGCAGCGGTGATGAAACGAACAGGGCTACTATTATTTAGAATTGGTAAAATTAAACGCCAATGTGCTGAATGATCAAAAGCCCAACCTTGAAGCTGGTGAATCTGATTTAGATTACAAATATAAATATGACTCTTGACTCTGATGAGGTGTACTTTAAGTACGTTTAAGTATTGCAACGTTTACTTTTCTTTTTGATGAGTTGTGAGTAGCATTGACTCACTTAATTTGTTGAGAGGTATGATCTTGATACTGATTTCAGAAATGTGAGGCATGTTTTCTTTATTTGGTTTTAGATGGGTTCAAATGATGATGATAACTTAGAAGAAGAGGAGGAAACAACAGTGAAGGTATTTTCCAAAAGAATTGGCCCTTTGCACTAAGAGCTTACATACATTTTTGCTTTGGATCAATAATGTAAGGAATAAATAAAAGGTGGAACCACAGAGTAAGATACCAAATGGTGGGGCAATGAACAACAACAACATAGTTGTGTTAAAGAATCGGAAGTTGCAAGTCAGCATAAGCCGTCAGGTAACTAAACTTAACTCAAGATAGAGCTGTAAATGCTCAAAATTTTAAATATGAACCAGTGGAATGCATTATTGACAGACGCCTTGAACCGAGATGAACCCTGGTTTGTAACAGGAGATTTAACGACCTTATAAGGGCAGGAGAAAAAGTGGGAGGACCTGCACAAGACCAGAAGGATCGTTTACTGACTTACGTACCTTCTTCTCGGAAGGAGACCTATTCGATCTACAACACTCGGGGGATCCCTTGTCTTGGAGGGGACAGCGCGGAGAGCACTTTGTTCGCTACCGACTGGATCGAGCGGTTGCTAATACTAGATGGGCAGAAATTTTCCCAGCTGCTCGTTGCCATTACCTTAACTATGAAGCGTCAGACCACAAACCGCTAGTGTCATACTTTGAACCAGCAAGGAAGAAAAGAAGAGGCCTCTTTCGCTACGATCGACGACTTAAAGACAACGAAGAAGTTAAAACCTTGGTCTCAAGGGTCTGGAAGGACGCATTGTACGAGCCCATCAGCAATCGTATAGCAGGCCTACGACGAGCAATCACACAATGGAACAAAGAGCAGGGTGTGAACAGCCGGTTGCTCATAGAGAAGAAGAAGGAGGAACTTGAAGAAGCGATGACAAGCCCTCATAATGACACAAGCCTCATCCATTCAATTACAACAGAAGTCAACTCAGCTTACTCGGCAGAAGAGGCCTACTGGAAACAAAGGAGTCGATTGCTATCGCTAAGGCTCGGAGACCGGAACACAGGATACTTCCATGCTATTACGAAAGGACGAAAAAGGATTAACGCCTTCTCAGTAATGGAGGATAAAGATGGCAACATTGCATATAAGGAAGAGGAAATTGCAAAAATTATTGTGAAGTACTTTGATGAGCTGTTCCAGACAAAGGCAGGAGATCGACGAGACACGATACATTATGCACTCCAACCAGTAATCTCAGAGCGAGAGAACCAGAAGTTGATTGAACTGCCCCGTGAGGCCGAAATCTACGAGGCAGTAATGTCCATTCATCCGGATAAATCTCCAGGCCCTGATGGGTTCTCGGCTAGTTTCTTCCAATCAAACTGGAGTGCCATTGGAAGAAAAATTGTGAAAGAGGTACAAGAGTTTTTCATCACGGGAAGGCTACCGGAGAATATAAACAACACCCATATCCGCCTGATTCCAAAGATAGAAAGCCCGCAAAAAGTATCCGATTACAGGCCAATTGCCCTCTGTAACGTCTACTATAAGATTATAGCCAAGATTCTCACGAGGAGACTTCAACCGCTACTGGGCAATATCATATCAGAAAATCAATCGGCGTTTGTTCCGGGAAGGGCGATTTCCGACAATGTGCTGATTACCCATGAAACTCTTCACACCTTAAAATCGTCTAAAGCAGTAAGACATTGCTCAATGGCGGTGAAAACGGATATGAGCAAGGCCTACGATAGACTCGAATGGGATTTTATCGAGATGGTACTACAAAGGCTGGGTTTCCACCATAGATGGATCGAATGGATCATGCAATGCATATCAACGGTTACCTTCTCCTTCCTCATCAACGGTTCACCTAGAGGAAGAGTCCGACCGAGTAGGGGAATCCGACAAGGAGACCCACTTTCTCCCTACATTTTCATCCTATGTAGTGAAGTTCTCTCGGGACTTTGTAACCGAGCTGAAGAAGAGGGTTCTCTTCGGGGCATTCGAGTGGCACATGGCAGCCCACACATCAATCATCTGCTGTTTGCGGACGACACGATGTTCTTTTTAAAAACAAATAAAAAAAAACAGAGACTCACTGAAGATTATACTCCAGCGTTACGAAGAGGCATCGGGTCAGCTCATAAACCCAGAAAAATCTGCTATTACCTTTTCAAAGAAAACGCCAACGTACCTAAAGCAGGAGGTGAAAAATGAATTGGGAATCCTGAAGGAGGGGGGAGTTGGTAAATATTTAGGTTTGCCAGAACATTTTGGGAGAAAGAAGAAAGATCTATTCGCCTCAATAGTAGATAAAATCAAGAAAAAGGCAAAAGGTTGGTCTACAAAGTTCCTATCCACAGCGGGGAAGATGATGATGTTGAAAAGCGTCCTCTCGGCGATACCATCTCATGCTATGACCTGCTTCAAGCTTCCTGTATCACTGTGCAAAAGAATCCAAGCTGCAGTCACACGCTTTTGGTGGGACGACAAATCGGGGAAGAGAAAGATGGCGTGGATATCATGGACCAAGCTAGCTCGATCAAAGAAAAAAGGGGGGTTAGGATTTCGCGATTTCCAGCTCTTCAATGATGCCTTCCTAGCAAAATTGGGATGGAGATTAATAAACTACCCACAAGGGCTGCTTGGGCGAACACTTTTGGGAAAGTACTGTCCAGATGGAGACTTTTTAAAATGCAAAGATCGAGCATCCGCCTCCCATGGCTGGAAAAGCATTATGGTGGGTCGAGAACTACTACTGAATAATATGAGCTGGGTAGTAGGAGATGGCCAGTCCATAAACCTCTGGAACGACCCTTGGATCAACCTAAACCAGCAGGAAAGACTTATGGGACCTGCAACAGAGACTAACAGTACACTCATGGTAGCAAGTCTTTTTAAAACAAACAGCACGGAATGGGATTTGGGAAGAATCCGAGATATCTGCCCGAATTATGAAGACCAAATTCTCAGAATCAAACCTAGTACGACTGGGGCTCCAGATAAGATGTTTTGGATTGGCACGAAAACAGGGGAATTCTCAATAAAATCTGGATACGAATGTGCACTCACACAAAAAGAGGACACCCAAACTGTAGAGAGCAACGAAAACTGGTACAAGAATGTCTGGAACTTACCTACTGCGCCAAAGGTAAAAATGATGCTCTGGAAGGCGTTGAGAGGTGCCCTCCCCGTCAACGCTAGGCTGGTGGAGAGACGCATAAATATCGAACCAGCATGCAAGAGATGCGGGGCCAATGAATCTATCCTTCATCTATTTTTTCAATGCCCTTTCGCCCGTGAAGTCTGGACAATAGCTCCCTTCACGACTGAGATTGATTATAGTGGAAGGATAGATTTTTTAGACCACTGGACTTATGTGAAAGACAACACTTGCTTGCCACCAAGTGGGATTATTGCAGGTAATCTGGGTCCATGGATCATGTGGATACTCTGGACAAGTCGCAATAAACTTGTGTTCAATGAGCATCGAATATCAGAAGGTGATGCCCTCTCAACGGCTATACGCACAGCGCGAGAATGGCAAAATGGACAAGCACCAGAGAAAGGAGTACCAAAGAAGAAGGTGAATAGCATCCCAAATGCCACTATTCCCACGGTGGTAAGATCAGACGCTGCTTGGAAAAAGGACCTTCCATTTGCAGGACTAGGATGGTGCATCATCGATAAGGACAAAGAGGAATGCTTCACGAGAACCGAACCGTATGTCTACTCACCCCTTACAGCTGAAGGAATAGCGATGAGAGAAGGACTCTACAAATGCAGAGAACTCAACATTACAAAAATCAGAGTAGAGTCGGACTCTAAACAATTAATAAATTGTATCAACAACGGTGTTTACCTCCCAGAGATCTATGGAGTGATCGCAGACATCCTAAGTCTGGCCTCATTGTTTGAGGAATGTTATTTTGGTTGGATTTCTAGAGACCATAATGTAGTTGCAGATGGTCTGGCAAAACAATGCCTTCTTGTAAACGAGGCTTTAATTGCCCCTACCTAACTTTGGAGATGAATTGAATGAAGTAGTTGTGTTTCAAAAAAAAAAAAAAAATAATATAATTAATTTTTAGTTATAATCTAATTTGGTGGAGGAGAATATAAGTGGCACAAGTGGAGTGGTATTTATCCTCCAAAAAGAAATTAGAGAACGGCCAAGTCACATGTAAAGTTTTGATGTGTTTTCCTAATGGTGAATGGTTGAGTGGGTGAGGATTTTTGGTTCCTAAAGTTTTAGATTGTTAAATCATTCGAATCTATGCTATGTTGTTGTTCGAGATGTACAATGATTTTAGTGAATTTTTTTATTTTCAAATGAGTAGTAATAATGAGCCTTCTGCCTTCTGTTTGATAAACTGATCATCAAATATTCAAATTGTTTACGGTTACGGTGTGGACAAATGATAGTTCAACTCGAAACTAGATGCAATACTATATAAATATTTTTATAGTATATGTTTTCTAGATTGATCTTTTTATATTTAACGTTTCATTTTTATTAAAAGATACTTTATTAAATTAAGAAATTGAGAAGATTTCTTTTTTTTTTCTTAAAATATTTTTTTATTCAATTCATCATCTAAAAATATATCAGAAATACAATTTTATTTATTAATCATTTGTAAAAACTCTTTCAAATTTTAATTTACTATAAATTAGAAATTATATATATATATATAATCTGTTGAATAAGTTTTTATATGATTTGAAAGATCATTAGTAGGTAAAACTAATAGATATAAATATGACTTCATGGTATTTGATAAATATTTTCAGTAAGCATTTTTGAAAGTACAAGCCATGCTGATGACAAGAATTAATCCAAAAATATATGAAGTTATTTCGAAAAAAAAAATCAGTACATATTACCACTTATAATGATTAATAAAAAATATTTAACAAATAACGCAAGGAATATAGTCTTCATCTCAATATCAGCTACAAGATCTTATTCAGATAAATCAAAAGCTTTAATCAAATAAGATTTTGGCAAACTTAAATACACATCAGAAATATGCTACGATCCCCATTCCTAAGGTAATATTTTAACAAAGAACAAGTGTATATATCTAAATTGTTAGTCGCTTTTCTATTCATAACAAAATATAAAAATTAAATTATTTAAATATAGATATAATAATCAAACAGTAAACTTTAAAACGTAGCAAATCATATATCTACCATGTAACAACAAGATACCAATATCATATCTATAAAATGTAACAAAAACATAGCAATCCTTTCAAGCCTAAACATAATAGACAACAATTAACATGTCAAATTTAAGTTAATATCCAATAATAAAAAAAACAAACAAATAAATATGCCATTCCAACTCTATAATATAAAACAGAACCATCCCGACCAAAAGAAATAAATAAGACCACATATAACCCTTTTTCAAACTAACCATCCAATCAACCATACTTTAAAATAAAATACACTCATCATATACATATCAATTCCATCAAAATTCTTAACAGACAAAGTAAACAATAAAACAACAAATATATAGAAGTCAACAACAAGAAAATCATATCCCGAGCGTAGTGCGGACTGACCCAGTGAAATAATAAAAAAACACATATCTATTACCATCATTAAAATATTGGCAAACACGAATAAAGAAAGAAAAATGACATCACAACACCGTTTCTTGCATTGTGAAACGCACCTTAAAAAATTTAAGTAGACATCATTTTATGCATAACATTATTTTCTTGAATAATTATTTATAGTATTATCGAATCTAACACTAATTTTAACAAATGTTGCACAGACTATCATGTCTATCAACATACATACCATTAATAGTCTATCCATTAGAATTGTTTCATATATATAACAACACACTGAAAATATATCTCTCAAGCGGTAATTTAGAAGCTTATTACGTTCGATGTATATAATTAATTTTTCAAAAAAAAAGCAGCACGAATATATTACTATAACATTTCCACATAACAACTAACACAATGACATTTACCTATAGATCAAAATGATGTTATGAAAAAAATATTTCAAGATGAGTAAAATATACTTGGACACGTTTGCATGGAAAATAAAACTAAAAAGGATAAATGTTGAAAACATATTAAGAGTCGCTTCATGAGGTTAGAGTAACTGGAATATCATGTTATTTAAAAATATATATGAATACAAAAGTAACAATTGCATGACATCGTAACAATGTCAGGCACCACAACAACATAAAAAATACACCGCCTACTTATATTGTAAGAATGTGAAATTTTAAATTTCATAATTCAATCAATATAAGATTGTTGTGTCCAATTAATTACATAAATTAAAAACAAAAAACAATTGATGCATATTAAAACTAGCATAATCTCAATGCAACAATACGAATTCATGTAATTGATTACAAAATATATGGACGAGTGACACAATACACAACAAACAAAAAAACATAATATTAATATAACAGTGGATGATGTCAAAGATAACAAAAATATATATCTCCTACACAAAAACAAAATCTTATTAAACTATGATATTATGTAATTTAGTTAAATGTAACAATTTCGTTCTCAATATTCTTATATCCTATATAACCAAAAATCTTACAGAAATTAAGATTCACAAAATTGTATAATTAAATTTTAAACTAAAAAGAAATATCAATTTAAACAATTAAAAAAATCTTCGCGCAAAGCGCGGGGTAAACCTCTAGTATAATATATACACGGTTAGAAGATGAATTACTTGGGATAAAAATTGAGTTTTTCATAATGTCAGATTGTTAGATAGTTAATATAATATCCACATAGTTAACAATTAAGTTATTTGGGATGTTTTTCAAAAAAAAATTATTTGGGATAAAACTTGTTCGAATTCTATATATAACATTCCTCAAATACTATAATTATTTAGATGACTATTTAGATGGCTAATGTTAAATTATAGCCGTCAAATTACATGGTGTAATATACCAATATATGTATATAATATGAGCTGATTGGTTACAAACTTCAGTTAGACGGCTAATATAATTTATAAACAAGTAGTATAGCAAGTTGGTACTCATTATATCACGTTCTCCAAGACTATACGCATTTTGCCTAGACCGGATCCGAAATCGACTCAAAAAAAAATTGGTTCGGATAGGAACCGAACCGATATTTTTATCCTATTGAGTCTTGTTGTAGAAGACCTGCGAATCTTGGACTCGACCCAACATGAACCTGAAATCGGATGGGATACTTGAAATATCCGAGATTTCTAGTATATATATAGTATATATGGGTGTTTTAGTATATTTTAAATATTGTGTATTTTTTAATTTTATATTTATGTTTTTCGGGTAGGGTTTTGGGTTTCAGGTAAAAAAATTGATTTTCAAAAATATAATTCGGATAATCGGATAAAACTTTGAGTATTTTTCATGTCTTTAGGTCAGATTTTAGGTAAAAAAATTAGTTTTTTTGGATATTTAATTATTTTCAAGTATTCTTTATGTTTTGGGTATCTTTTCGGTCGGACCAGACATGATCCAAATATAACCTGATCCTAAACCAAACCTGATTCGATAAATTTTAATTACTTTATTGAGTCCAACTCTATAAGATCGAACTGATCAAGATCCAACATGACCCGAACCGAATATGAACCAATAAACTCTAATTACCATACTAGATCTAAATATCTTAAGATACGAAGCATCTAGACCCGACAAAACCTGATCCAAACCAGACCTAAATACCCAAACCAATCCAAAACTATATTTCTTCTAGGTAGCTAACTCGATATTTGGATGTCATATATTTTTATTTCTCACTAATCCTTTGTGCTTAGTCTCCAAAAACACCACCGTCAATTCTTTATTCTTCTTCTTCTTCAACTACTTCATCCTCCTCATCATGCAACTTTCATTCAGACACCTCAGCTTCACTCAATCTTCTCAGTGAGATATATGAAAATGACACCTGGTTCTCAATGGTTTCAGTGTTTGATCTACCTCTACAACACGTTTATCATCCTTATCGCCTAACGTTTGAAACTTCTGAGACAGCCGAATAAAGGAACACACGAGAAATTTCAAGAACTCTTTCTTGTATATTAGAAATAGTTTAGACAATTTTCCTAAATCTGTTTAATTTGGTTTCCTCTCAATCCCACACAACTAGAAACAAACCAATTTCTAATCTCTCAAACACACAACGGTCGAGCTGCATTCACAAGTCACTCACCGTTTGCTAGCTGACAAGAACATGCCTCTTGCTCAAGCTTTTTCTCAATAAAACGTCTAACCTAAATCTATCCAAGGAAATCTGGTTATATACGTCCCCACGCAATATTCTATTTCCTAATATTGCGCTAAACCAAAATCTTCTTTTTCTTCATGCCAAAGCAGTATCTTAGGACTAACGATTCTGTGACACATCATCATCCCATACCTAACTCGCAGTGAAGTGTTACACATTGATCAGCATGTGTTACACATTGATCAGCATGTGTCACACTTCCTTGGTTCCACGAACAACACAGCTAGTGTGTTACACATGTATCAGCATGTGTCACACTCCCTTGGTTCCACGAACAACACAACTGGTTTTGTTGAGACCCCATTTTTATCTGAATGTGACAATCTAAGCATCCTACAAAATTGACACAGAACACAAGCGATTCTAGACAAACATATGAGCTTTTATCGCACAGATATGAGCAGAAAACACCTCCTTAAAACTGGTCTCAAAAACAAGTTTCAAAGATACACTGCCATCAATACTTAGCGTTCAAACACAGAATGACACAAAGACCTAAATAAAGCAAGGAACACCGAACAAGAACTTTAATCAGCCACTATCATCATATGTTTCATGTTGTGCGTCTTGCACGTATTCTCCCCCTACTTAGATGCACATTAAGATAAAAAAATGAGAAAAAACAATGCCTACGTATAAATAAAAGAAACATTTAAGCTAACTACTCAGGCGAATACAAAATGGCCGTAAGACTAGCAATAGCTCTGTCGATATCCTCTTCAAGGCTAAAAGCACTGGATTCAACACCGGATCCACGACCAGCTTTCACGTCCTTAACCACAACCTTTGGGAAACCCGTGAATTCAACGTCACTCTCATGAGGTGGAATAAATCGTTGATACTCTAGAACCTATTGAATATAGAGTCTGAAAGATAATCATGTGTTCCTTGTCAATTTTGGTGTTTTGAAACATAATCATGATCTGGTTGTATGCGAGTTTCCCAAAGTTGAAACTCCGATGATGATGGATCATGTAGAAAAGCTTGAGACAATACTGAGTCATCTTGGTGTAGTTGGTAGTGGGGATCCAGTTTGAGCACACAAGCTTGTAGAGAACTTGGTTCAGCTTTGTTAAATACTTAGAACTCATGTCCTCCCAACGATGAATCCGATCATCAATAAGGAAGACACATACTTGAACAATGTTCTCAGCAAGGTAGTCAGGATCCTCTTCAAACCCATGAATGCAGTACATGGCATTAATCAAACTTGGAGAGAACTTTACCACATATCCTCTAACAAACACAACAACACCATCATCCCTTTCCTCATAATCCACAGATTAGCCACAAATTCCCTCACCACAGTCGGTTGATATGAACCATAATCAATCACCGTGTAGATTAATCCAGCTTCAACAACAACCTTTCGACATCAAACAAACTCTCTACTGCGAGAGGACGAATTTGTTGATTGAAAAACTTCAAAAACTTCTTGTCGAGCTTAGCGGCATGTGCGGTGATGAACCGACGTGTCACGGGATCACTTTTTGAGCAGAGGAGATCGAGATTCACTTGAAATTGAGCATGAAAAGGTACACGACTGGACGCATACCGGGGTTCTTCGGGAAGGAAATTGTCAGCTTCTTCATTACATGAGGCGGAGGGAGATTCAACGCCTGGAGAAAGAGATTCTGGTGGAGGAGCAGCCGCGGATGTCGAGCTCTGTTTTCGTAAATGCTTGCGCAATTTGGACGGAGCATACGGCGAGGGCGGAGAAGCGTGAGAGACTTTGTTTGCTTCCTCAGATTGCTTCAACCGAGCACTTCTTCGTGAGGATGGCATGTTGAAATTGAGAGGAATAAGATGTCAGCTAGGAGAAAAAAGATCTAACACAAGACAACTCCTTTGTTTTCCTTTAAGAAACCCTAAAACATCTCAAGCGAGCTATTAGTAACACAAGTAAATAGCCCAATTGACCTAGTCCACACAAATTGTAATATAACTGCTTAGAAAAGTTTGTAGTACTATGAACCTTGGAACAAGAATGTAACCGAATGTGTGACATGAATTATGAACATGACATATATTACAGAGGCTAGCAGGACCACGATGAAGAACAAAGTAATACTGAAAGCATTGATATGAACAACTAGTGTTTCAAGGGAACGTCTTTGATGCCTTTCGTCCAAGAGAAGAGTCACAAAGACCGTTTACCCACACAGTTTTCCACCCAAAAGTTTTAAGTTAAATCAATGAACCAACCCAGATCTGTAGCTATTTCTCAGCTGAGTAGCTGATTTGAGATATTCCTACAATATTCGCACAATCTCAACTCCATCATCACGTTTTAGGCGTCTTGTATGTCCATCACTTCAACTCGATAGACTGTTTTTTTTCTATGTCCCAGAGACTGAACTATATCCCTGCCTAGTCAGGAAAGTGATCAAAATCAGAGGCAAAGTGTGGTAACACCCGCTCCAGAACGAGTATCCATCTTTCCATGCATTTTCCCTTTGTATTTGTTGTGGTGTGATGCCCATTTTTGGTTGTTTGACACACAGATTTTGTCTTTGATGCACTCAACCTATTTTGTGTTTCCTCAATCAATCCAGATAGTGATCAAGACCCAAACCGAGAATATTGTAGCATCCTGGTCCACGATGAGTGTCTTTCACTAGTGAAGCAGATGAGTGTGAAGTTAGAAGTCAAGACGGAACAGCTCTTCCAGAAGGACTTGTTGGTTCAAGGTGTTAATGTTGAGGTAAAAAACATCATGTGATATCACGTATATACAGTGTCTCTTCTCTCACGAAGGACTAAATCACATATTTACAATTCCCAACGCCTTCCGGAGACCCAGGAAGGTATTGTAAACGAGAGGTTTTGTGAAAAGATCGGCCAGTTTCTTTTCAGATGATACATGCTCAAGAATCACCGCTTTCATCTCATCCAACTCTCCACAAATGATGTCGAATATCCACATGTTTGGTGTGTGAGTGCTGAACATGATTCTTAGACAGATTTAGAAATGATACCGTAGTCCACAAGCATCTGACGCATCCATAGCAATTGGGTGAATCAACTTACCAAATCTATGTACATTGCCTCCGCAGTCGATAGAGAAACACAATTTTGTTTATTGCTGTGCCAGGATACCATGTTGCTTCCAAGGAAGAAGCATCCACCAGATGTGCTTCACCTGTCATCTAGACAGCCAGCCTAGTCGGCATCGCAAAAGCCTGCAAGGTTCACATTAGTTTCAAAAGTATAGGAAGACCGAAGTGAAGTGTACCTTTCACATATTTTATTATATATTTGACAGCATTGAGATGTGATTCTTTCGGTGTGCCTGATAACGAGCGTATATCCCCACACTTAGGCACAAGTCTGGGCGGCTTGCTGTCAGATATAAGAGGCTGCCGATCATTGCATGATACAGCTTTTCATCCACTTGTTTTCCTTCATCATCCCTAGACAACTTAGTTGTGGTACTCATGGGAGTGTTTGCTGTCTTACTAGTTTGCATTCCAAATTGCTTCACAAGGTTCTTAGCGTATGTGCTCGGTGAGACAGTGATTCCATCCCGTAATTGCCTGATTTGAAGTCCAAGAAAGTAACTAATCTCACCAACCATGCTCATCTCAAACTCCCTTGTCATGATTCTAACGAATTCGTCGACCATTCCCTGGGATGTGCTCTCAGAAATGATATCATAAACATACACTTGGATGATTAAAATGCGTTTCGCTTCCTATTCAATGAATAGAGTTTTGTCAACTCCCCCTTACTGAAAGCCAGATTTAATAAGGAACTCAGTCAATCTCTCATACCAAGCTCGTGGGGCTTGTTTCAAGCCATAGGGAGCTCTCTTGAACTTGTACACATTATCAGGACAATGAGGATCTTCAAATAGTCCACCATTCAGAAAGGCACTTTTGACATCCATTTGGTACAGCTTAATTCACAGATGACAAGTTATTACAAATAGAAGTCTGATTGACTCAAGTCGTGTAAATGTCTCATCAAAGTCAATGCCTTCAATTTTTGAATAGCCTTGAGCTACAATTCTCAACTTATTCTTGACCACATTGCCTTCTTCATCAGTCTTGTTTTTGAAGATCCACTTAGTTCCCACGATATTTACATTCTTCGGCCTTGGAACTAATTCCCATACTTGAAGTCGATCAAGTGCTTCATTTCCTCATGCATTGAGTCTGTCCAGAATTCTTCGTCTAAGGCTTCATGAATGGTTTTTGGTTCGATCAGTGACACAAAGCACTCCAGCTTATTAATCTCAACTATGAAGCACGCCAACTTGACCATTTCTTTGAATTTAATTTGCTTCTTTCGAGTGACTTTTTTCATCAAACACTCCACCAATAACATCTGCTGAGGAATGATATGAACTTTTCCCTGATCAAGAGCCACTTGTTCACATTCCTGGTCACTTTCTTCTTCAGACTCATCTATAATCTTAGCCTCAACTAGGGCAGTGTTGGAGGGTGTAACACACTCAATGGTTTGAGTGAATCTTGCCTGATAGACATTCAAAAACGTACATGTGACCGAGAGATTAGGAGTCTTTCCTCTGAAGATCTGATATGGAGTAGTCTTGGTCTTACTTTTGACATACACTCGATTGATTACATAGAATGAGGTGCTAATAGCTCCTGCCTATAACCTTGATGGTACATTGTTACCACACAACATAGCCCTAGAAATCTCTTGCAAGGTTCTATTTTTTCTCTCCACAACTCCATTCTACTGAGGATTTCTTGGAGCAGCATACTAATGTCGAATTCCTTGACTATGGTAGAACTGATCGAAGTTTTCATTTGAAACTCACCGCCATGATCAATCTTAATTTGAATGATTCCACCTTTTTATTGTTTGTGCTGCAAAGTTAAAGTTCGAAACCTTTCAAAGGCATCAGATTTATTTAGTAAGAAGTCAACCCAAGTGAACCTATAGAAATCATCAACCAATAAAAATATGTGTCTCTTTCCACCAACACTCTTAGGAGATATAGGACCCATAAGATCCATATTAACCAGCTCTAGGATTCATTTGGTCCTTATTTCAGCGATTTATTTGTGTTGAACCTTGATCTTTTACCTTGGCAGCAAGCACCACAAACTGTTTATGTTTGTTTTTCCAATTCTAGAACCCCTCTAACCACTTCAGCATTTAAAAGTCTGGTTAAAACATGAAAATTCATGTGACCAAGCTTCATATGCCAGAGATCAAGCTTCGATTCTCTTGCTGAAAAGCACATATGTGATGGCCTTCACATATAATAGTTATTACCAGACCGGACTCCACACAACACTATGTTTCCTTTAGTATCAACAGCTCGACATTCATTGCTGTTAAATATCACTTCAAAACCTTCATCACAAATGGTGCGGCCAAGGACAAGACAAAAGTAACAACTCAACAAACCAACCCATCAACAAAACAACAAGGAGCATGTCAGGCCAAGACACCAGGAGTAGACTCTAAGCTTGATGAGCCAGTTAACTCTGAAGAAGGATTAGACCACACAGAGGTGGACGAGTCCGAGGAGGATGAACTGATTGATCCTTACCTAGGAGATAAAGGTGCATCCGATTGGGCTAACAACTTTCAAGGGATGAAGGATAACGTTTCTGATCTCAGCTTGAGCTATGGAAATCAGTTTCATCGTCCAATTGGGTTTGAAAAGGAAGACCAACGAGTCAGAGATGGGCTGGTTCGGGCTGAAACAGGAGATGTACGAAATAAGGCCTCAACGGCCCAAAGAAGAATTACTGATTAGAAACAAGACCATTAGTCTTTGCAGAAGGGCCAATCACACGAGCAAGAGCAAAGACCCATCAGGAAGCTTTCCAACACTTAGGTAATTTCGTGGAGGCTAGGGGAGAAGAGATAACCAAGAAAGAAGATAAACCATCGTGTTGGTTTAATGTGTTTTCGATTTGTAATTGATTTAAACGAGCAAACCAAAGACAATTAGTTTTAGGATTTCAATTAAGAATAAACCAGGATAGATTAGGATAACTTAAACCATCTCGATTCAGGTTAGGGTTTTCTTAGCTTAGGATAGACATTTGTTTGGCTTTATTACGCTGTGTACCTGCTTAGTTTTAGATCATCAATCAATCTAAAAACTTTAAGCAAAAGCTTGTCTCGTCCCTTGTGCTTTCTCTGTTCAGCCTACGAACATTGAACCTCACACTAGATAGAGTGATCTATTGTGATCCATCTCAGACACTACCCATGGTTATTTGTGTTTGAGAGTATAACAACACATCTTTGGAGTCGTTCCATAGCTTCGAAGAGAAGACCATCGACCAAATCGAGTCTAGTAGACTCAAGGTCACCCTACATTCATCCTTTCAAGTGATCCTAGACAAATCGGCCTATCCAAGACCGTACCAAGTGGTATCAGAGCCGCTTGAAGGTTAGGGTATTGCTTGTCTACTCGTGTCACACCATCTATCATCCATTAAACACTTTTTCTCATACTATTTGTTGTAAGCCAGTTGAGCCACTCTTGAAACACACAAAAAAAAAGATCAGAGATCCAAATTCAAAAAAAAAGAGAGTAAAATCTGAAGAGAAATCCAGCTAGCTGAGGAGAAATCCAGCTAAGAGTTGGTAAAGCCAACTGGTGCAAAAAATCTTGCAATCTTACTATCTAATCACGTTTAGATTATAGCTCTAGATCTTACGTGATTGTGCGTTGATCTATTCTGAACTTGTGGGAATAGCAAGGGGAACTTGACAGCTGAAATCTGAGTGAGAGAGGGATTATTTTCTTGTTGGTTTTCTAAGTTGTTTTGTAGGAATGAGGAGGATATGGAGGATGAGGCACGTCTACCCCAAAACCTCAACCAGCTCCGGATTGAAATCCTAAGAAACACTCTTTTAGAGATCTTTTAAATGCTCTTTGATGTGGAGTTTATTATCACTTTCAAATTAACCCTATATTCCCATATTACTCTCTCAATTAAGAGGTTCATCGTAGTACTTAGGGATCAAATCCACAGAGACTCTAAGATTGCAAAATATACTTATTGTTTTCAAATTAAAGCTAGATGAATTATTGAATAACAACAAAAGCAATTTTAAGATTGACTTAGTTTATAAGGATTTAAATTTAGAGATTAGACTTAGGGGAAATTCTTAAGTAGATTTAGATAATGCAAACTAATAGATTGCTAGGGTTTTATTAGGCTTTGTTTTGAATTCAAACCTAAGGGTTTAGGAGATCTCTCTCGCGCATCTCGACTGAGCGTCAATCGATAGCAGTATAATGGCGTCGATCGATGCTCATTCTAAACAGTACTGGTTTCAAGGTTTAAATAATTCTCTAAACTTCTAGTTCAACTATCGTTTATTACTAGTTATTTAGATTGTTTAAGATAGATTCGAGGTTATACGAGGCTCTCGCTTGCACTATAGAACCCTAATTTCAAAGATTGAGGTGATCAAATTCAACTTAGCATTAAGAACAACTTAAACAAATAACCAAGAAGATTACCCTAACAATTTATATAAAAATCAGCAATACATTACTACCATTGAATAACCCTAAATCTAATATAGAACTACTCAGACATAGCAATAAAGAACATGAATAAATTCTAAATAAATTGCATAGAATAAACTAAGTAAAAAGATAAGGAGTTCAAGATCTTCTCTATAATGATGATCAGATCTTTCTCTCCAATAGAAGTATCAATGTGTTCCAACTCTAAAACTCTGGTGTAGATTTTTGCGGCTACTCAGATTCGGGTCCTAATGGCTTCTTAGGGCTTTTCAGCTTAGGATTTAACAAAGATAGAAAACACTAATACATAGTCTAAATTTCGGCGAGGGACTTATCTTGCAATTAATAAAACTTCTTGGTAAAACTTGTAATTTCTTAATCTTTCTGCCAACTTCACCGTCTATCGACGCACAGTGTGTGACATCGATCGATGGTCTATTAATAAATCTGGATCCGACTCTGAGTTTCTGCTGGCAATCCTTATTGCTCCAAAATAGTCCAAAAGCTCCAATTGATTCCAATAAGTACCTAGACTTGTAAATACTCTAAAACAATACCAAATGCATATAAACGACTTTAAATATACTATATATATCATAGGTAAAATCCATAGTATATCAACTTCCCCAGACTTAATCTTTTGCTTGTCCTCAAGCAAACAAAGCCTGTGCAAGAAGTTTTGAAAAACGAAGACTCACATACTGTCTAAGTATAACTGTCACCTTAATTTCTTGCAGCCACATCATAACAAGTTAATCACAAAAATAAACCATATCTTAGTATAGCAACCAAATCCATTCTATCAACAACTTAGTGAATACTAGTCTGACTCGCCACTCTACTGATTTCATTTCTTTGCATAAAGTAAAAGTGCGGGCTTTACATTGGAGTATCGATCAAAGGATACATGGACTCTTACCTCTGCAAGTATCTGAACACACAAGTAGTCTTCTCTGGTTCCTTTCCTCTCTCTCTTTTCACTTCTTTTTAGTCAATGTCTACCTTCTTTTGAGGGTATCATTTTATTTTTTAATTGACTGAGATGTTTGGATGGGCTTCCATGAATCAAGCCCTAATGGTTTTTGTCAGAAGATCCTGTTCACTTTTTATTGACCTTTTTATCTTTTTCTAGGATCATATGAATCAAGCTTTAATGATTGTATCCACCAAATCCTGTTTGACTCCTTTTTAATATGAAGGGGAGAGAGAGGGGAACCAGAAGCACATAGACTTTACCTTCCAGACTTGCAGAAGGAATCCGATCGAGTGTATACCAAATTCCAAAGCAAGCAAATAATATCCGGATTAGTGTTGGAAATCATTTTCGGTTCCTTCAAACATTCTAAGCAAGTGTGATATATTGGCATGATGATCCACTTTGGTATCTTTAGTAATCTCTGCAAACAATTTTTTAAGAATGGTGCTAAAGTGTGGTTAGTTAATAGTAGATTTTTTATCATAATTCTCTCCTTGACTCGATAAAATTCTTTGAAAAACTTATATATATATAGTAAATAAAACTAAAAAAAAATAACATTAGCGAACCTCCCCCAGACTTAAATTACAGTGTCCCCAGTGTCTCCGTCTCGGATTGGTTAGGAGAAATTAAATCAAAAGTAAACAGTGTTAGGGATAGGGGAATATACCCACACTGCTAGGTGTATCGATCGACGGTAGTAGGTGAGCGTTGACCAATGGTAAACCATCATCGACGATCGATGGTGAACGTATGTTGTCGATCGATGGTGTGTTCAAACTGTCGGGAACCTTCATATAGAGAATAGATACGAAATGAAATAATAATATAAATAAAGTTAGAAACTCTTTACGCTATGTGAGAGCGCCATCGATCGATAGCAACTAGGAGGCGTAAGTTGATGGTAGGTTGTCAGCCTGAATTGTGTGTGTCTACTCTCCATTCTGATCATCTCTCTTTAAATTAGCTCTATTATACACTCAAACACTTGGTGAAAATAAGAGCCAAACAGTAATAAATAAATAGCTAGTCAAAAATAGAAATCTAACAAAAATAAATAAATATAAGTATAAATCTGAAAGGGAAATGAAGTAAAAGAGAAAGGAGTGTTGAAAAGACTACTCCTCGTCGGATGTATCCTGGTCCTGTTGTTGTTGCTGCTGCTGGGGTCCTGGTGGTGATCTGGCGTGTGTCCTCAGACGGCTGAAGCACTGGCATCGGGACATCATCTATACCATGGCCCATATCGCTCGAAGCGCGCCCACCGCGACCCGCTGGAAAGCAGCATGGTCGTGTATGGGGATCTCTGGAATCTCAGGGAAGGCTGTGAGAGACGGAAATGGCTGTGCTGGCTCGTCCGCTGCAACTGGGTGTGCTGGACGAAGGCCTCCTCTAAGTCGTACTTTGAGGGGTGCGGTGTGGATGTGACACTCAGATGGGTGGAATGCGAGGTGCTGTAGATCGTCAGAGAAATTTGTCACCTTTCGCAGCGGAAGTGCTATAAGTCACGGTCCCTCGTCATCCACAAAGGACCAAAAGCATCCCTCCTTCAGCCATTGGGCCCTCGTCAGGTGACCCTCATCCATAAAGCGCAATCCTCTCTCCACCAAAGCTCCATCTAGGCTAATGCCAAGAAAGCTGAAGATGGGTGTCAAGAGGCTCCCTATCGTCTCCCTCTTCGCGCCTGAACCCATGAATGGTTTATCCTTCAGGGTCGCCAGGTGCTCCACAAAAATAGCCCCCATGTTCACCTGCTGATCGGTCATTGGTGGGGGGAAGAGCTGGCCTCAAGCTGCAATAATTCCCTGACGGAATAGTATAGCAGTGTCAGTTCATTGGCCTGAACCTTGTTAGGTTCCATATTGCACAACAGGGCGTTGGCAAGGACCTTCAAGAAGTAGTGCAGCGTCGGATGACAGACATCCATCTGGGTGGCTGAGCCGGAGTCGAAGTGGCCAGTCCCAACGAGGCCCCAAAAAGTAGGTAGGCCAGGGAAAGCAACGACTGAGAAGGCGCTGGCGCCAATGTCGAAGCCGTAGATCTGGTACAGCTGGGGGATAGGAATCCTGTACCGGATGCCTCTAATGAAGAAGGTCAAGGTGGGCTCATGCACCACCTTTTCTCTGGGGCTCTTGTAGAGCACCTGAGCTGTGGAGATACACTGCCGCACCAGGTGGGGATATAGAGGATATGGCTTAGTAGCCATGGTGCCTAACCCAAGCTCCTTCACCCTCTGTCTGATGTCGTGGTAGAGCCCCAGTTTCTTCAAGGTTCGCTTATCAGCGAACTTGGTTGGCTCGATGGTGACGCCTTGCAAGGCGTTGTAATAGAGGCTGTCGAAGTCGTCCCACTCCTCGCTCAGGGGACGGTGTGTGTAGCCTCTCGGTTGCACTGCTCCTCGAGGATTGGGATAGTCCTCGAATGTAGCAAGCATAGCCTTCCCTTTTTTGGGCTAGGGGACTCGGCATGGAGGACCCCGCGGTGGAGCACTGGTGCTCCCGACCTTGTAACATGACTTAGTTCTCCTCTCATCCATCTGCATATAATGAAACAAAGAACAAATCAGAATCGATGTTAAAGTGAAATGAGTAGTCGTCGATCAACGGTATCGCATGGTCGTCGATCGAGAGGACCTAATGGCCGTCGATCAATGTCGACTCATGGGTATCTATTGATGTTGTATCGCGGATCAGTGTTCACAAGATAGAAAATAATCAACTCAAATCTTGAAAATCATGTGTAAATGATATATAGCCTCTAATACAGTACTCCATCACCCTAAATCGTTCTACATTCCGAGTTAAACTACCAAAAATTTGGTTTTTCTTCAAACACTAAAAAGTTTCCTAAACTAAGAGATTTGGAGAACATACCTTGAAGAATGATTGATTTAAAGAGCTAAGCAGGTAGAGAGGCTAGAAATTGTGTGATTTAGGCTAAAAATGAGCAAAATCGGCCAAAACTAGAGTTATATTGTCTAATCAGTACATGACACGGTGTCGGTCGCAGATACGTAAAAACCGTTTTTATAAGTTCAGATACCAAAGTCAAATTGTTATTAGATAAAGTATAAATACGCACAGTAAAATAGTTTGGGTACTGATTAGACAATATAACTCTAGTTGAAATACTAAGGGGGTTATTGGAACATGCATTTTGTGGAATTTGATGATTCTAATAGTTGAGAGGATTTTACAAGTTAACTAAATTTAACAAATTTTATCATGTATTTTTACATAGATTTTCATTACTTGTGTATATAATTCTATTGATTGTTGTTAACATTTAAAGTAAGAAATTAATGATGGTAGGAGAAATGGAAAGACAATCCTTTCAATCATTAAATAGGCAAAATTCTACCCCTTAATATATAGATATATAAATAATAATAAAATAAAAAACAAAATTAAATATTATTATTTTTTTCTAATTTTGGGAATATTCATTTTTAAACATTTTATTTAAATTTTTTAAACTTTTTTAAAAATATTTTAAATTCTTTTAATTTTATTAAATTTTTAATATTTTCTTCTATTTCAAGTTGTGATTTGTATTATGTTAAAGTTGTGATTTGTAATATTTCATTTTTCAAATTTGTGTATTTTTTATGTGAGTGTAATTTATTACATAGATTTCAAAAATGTTATGGATATAGATGTTATTCTCAAAGTCGAATCTTATGAGAACAAAACAAAAAAAATTTACATCCCAAAACAATATATTTTAATAGAATTTTAAAATCAATGAAAACTAAACTTTTCCAATAACAAAGAATTTTGAATGAAATTTAAATGTTATTAACCCAATAACAATAAATTTTAATTAGATTTTAAAAATTGATAAACCAATAACAATGAAATCTCAAAATTTAATAATTCTTTTATAATTTTCTACCAATAATCTTACAGTCATTTTCCGGTATTTTATAGCTGGTGTCCAAGTTGTAATAGGGGCATAAAGGTCATAAACATTTCGTAAGCAGTGACGAAAAACATAAATGGGTATATTACTAATTAGATGACAATGTTTGTGGTGAGAGTGGTTTCTCACTGAAGTCTGTGTTATCATGTTGGGTGCAAATAGTCTTTTCTCGTGCCTATGATCCTTTTTGTGAAAGGGTAACTCTCATCTTTTATTTTTGAAAATGAAGATCTACTTACTAATTTCCTAAGTTTTACTTTTATGTCATCACAATTTTGGGAAACGGACAATAAAACCAGCATGTACTTGTAGTTATCTTTCTAATAAAGCTGCACATTTTCCTATATAATAAATCTCTTTCATAGAAAGCGTAATTAATTTTAAATGAAATATAACTCATTTTTCTATACGCGAAATAAATAATGAATTTAAATTCCACGTTGCACACTTAACATTTGTTTCCTTCTTGTAAGAAAGAACAACATATTAAGGACAAAAGGTAAAAACCAAATCAAGAATCCTTAACCTTATCATCACGATCAACGGCGCTCGAGTTCTTGCAATGAGCAATGGCCGCCTGAATTGCTGCTTGCAACTCTTCAATGGTGCTATCACTGGACGATGATGAAGTGGAGGCTGAGCTCGAAGAAAGCCCCGCCGTGGAGACACGGAGGTGGCCACTATTCGTTGGAGACGTTCGCATCGACGCGGGAGCCGAGAATAGATCACCTCCCCACTCTCTCATCAGATCTCTCGATCCAGTAGTCATCATTTTGCTGTTTCCTTTCGAACCTATTAAAGAGGAAGAGAATGAATAAGAAGAAGTCTGTCTTCTGTTCCTGAACTGCGTGCCGTTTCCTCTCTTCTGAAACAACATCTTTATGTACTTCTTTACTGCGTGACTTAGGTCTAAATTCATAATTTTCTTCTTGTGCTGTTGCTGCTCTTGTTCTCGCTCGTTGCCTTGAAACCCTTTTGTCCATTTCGACATACCAAAGACAGAAAATGACTTCACTGTTTTTGGTTTGACTCGATTCTCACCGTCCAGTCTCTCTGCTTTATTGCTTGTGTTGTTTTTCTTCGCCTCCACACTCTTGTTGTTGTTGTTTGTGGTGGGGAGAGGGGTGGGTTGGTCAGGTAGTACATCTTTGACGGGTAGAGCAAATCCTTCATTATACGAACCGGTGGAAGTTCGAGGAGACACAGCGAGATGTGAGAGAAGATGAAGAGGGAGAAGATGGCCGTGGAAGAAGATTTCATCGGCAGGAGACAAGTCAACGGCGAATGGATCGGTTTGTTGATAAGAAGACGTCGTTTTGGTGGGGTTTCTAAGACTAGGACTGATGCGTTTTGAGGAAGATAAGTCGTTAGGTTGGAGGGAGATGGTGAAAGAGAAGTCATGAGAAGGAGAACGAGAAGAACAAGTGGATGATATTGGGGAAGGTGATGACTGTAAAGTTTCTTGTTTAGGGTTTTGCTTTTCAGGAAAAGTTTGGGAACTGTTCTTCACCTCTTGTAGATGGGTTTCCATGATGATTGAGGAAGCAAAAAATCACACAATCAAAAACGGAAAAGGTACTTTTTTGTTGATAAAAGGATATGTGTATAATAAGAATATATTTATTAGGTTCAGTCTTGAGACCTTTTAAAGTGGCGTTCTTTGCTTTCTATTTCTTTTGTGTTTATTAAAAATATGTATTTTACCGGTTTTCCAGTAAAGGTAGAACATGACAAATCTTTTCTAGTGGAGAAGATAAGAAAGCCATGGAGAGAGACGACCAGAGGGGGAGGGGGGAGAACAAATGTAGTAGACGAATTATGTAAATATTATATATATATATAAGAGATAAAGACCAAAATAGATCTAAATTTTTTTTGTTCCTAAAATAGCACTAAAAGAGAAAAATCACCAAAATTGAATTTATTAAAAGATGTAAATATATATTTATACCATTCGGTTAACTAATATAAACTTAAGGTTTAAAGTTATGGGGTGGGGTATTGGAGTTGAGGTTTAAAAAAAAGAAAAAAAATATTAAAATTTTTAAAATAAAAAGATCTATTTTGATTATTTTTTTCTTTCTTAAAATCTATTTTTATGACAAAAACTTCAAAAATAGCTATTTGAGAGATTTGTCCATATTATAAAGCCAAAAAAAATTCAGGTTAGGGAAAGCACATTCGGTTAAGGTGGGGATCACATATAATTGCATTAGTCCAGTCTCGATCTTTTATGTTTCGAAAGAGGGGAGTTATAGAGAGCTGGTCTTTATATTTTAAGATAGGGCTGGGCACATTTCTGATCTAACTGTAACTGAATTAGCACCTAACTTTGACTAAGATGAGCTGAAACAGTTGGATGAGTTAAGTGACACTAATTTAGAGTACAATGAAATGAGTGAGCTGAATGACAGTAAATATGTTACGGATTGAGCTTCACGAGATGTAATTCGCCCCAAACATGATGATGGATTAGACTTGTCTTCCTCAACCAAAAAGAAGGAAATAAGGACTGATTCTCTTTGTCTAAAAGTCCAATAATAAGATCAGAAACCAAGAGGTTGACGGAAATTTTCCGTGTCTGGTTTACTCTGAACCAGGATTAACCTAAACTGATACTCAGAGTCAAAGTGCAAGACAAGTTGATATATTTTTCTTTCTTGTTTTCTACAAGTCTTAAGGGAACCCGTGTTCTTTTCTTCTACACAAACTCATGTATGGTTTCTAAATTATCCATTCATTTTTAGCAAACAAAACTTCTTTTGATCTCTGAATTCTTTGTTCATCACAAAATATCGACTTCCTAGGAGAGAAATCTCAGCATGCAGCTTCGCCTTTGATCTTTGTTTGTGGGAAAGCCTCTCACGATCAAAAGCACATCTACACAAGTGTTGATCAGGCCCATAGATCCACACTGAATTCCATCCGATCCATCTATCATTCCTCATTCGATTATGTTAGTAGCCAATCAGATCATCAAAACCATCCTAATTGTGCTAGTAGCCATCAGAAGATCAGCCTAAAATTTACCCTCAAGATCAACAAAAAGGGATTCAACCATCTAGGGTTTCATTAACTGGTATCAGAGTAGATTGGTTAGTTTTTTTTTGGTTTCCTTCTCTTTTTGGGATTTCGATTTTTGTTTCTCTGTTATTCTCTTCAACTCTTATCTACCTATCTGTTAAGCAAGAGAGCCAGTATGTTCTTCTCTTCAGCTCTTATCTACCTATCATGGAGCCTCTCTTCCAAAGAGACCTGCTTATATAACCAACCCTGATGAGACCAAAGAACTTTAGAGGCAAGTAGATGAACTGATGGAGAAAGGACACATCAGAGAAAGTATGAGTGCATGTGCATTTCCAGTGCTTCTTGTGCCAAAGAAAATGGAAGCTGACGCATGTGTGTAGATTGTCGTGCCATCAACAATATCACTGTAAAATACATACATCATATCCCTAGACTTTATGACATGTTTGATGAATTGCATGAGTCTTGTGTGTTCTTTAAGGTTAATTTAAAAAGTGGTTATCATCATATTAGGATGAAAGAGGGAGTTGAGTGGAAAACATCATTCAAAACCAAACATGTATTGTAAGAGTGGCTGGTTATGCCATTTGAGCTTACAAATGAACCTAGTATATTCATGAGCTTGGTGAACCACGTCGTGAGAGAATTCATATGTCAATTTGTAGTAGTTTACTTTGATGACATCCTGATTTATAAAGAAGAGCATAAATGAACATGGGCATCATTTGAAATTTGTTCTTGAAGTTCTTAGGAAATATTCATTGTTTACTATCTTTAAAAAGTGTATTTTTGGAGTAGACCACCTTGTGTTTTTAGGCTTTGTTGTAGCATCTCAGGGAATCAAGGTGGACGATGAGAAAGTTAAAGTAATCATAGATTGGCCTAGTCGTAGCGTGAGTGGGTTTAGGAGTTTTCATGGCTTTGCTGGTTTATATAGAAGATTTGTGAAAGACTTCAACACAATAACATCTCCTCTCACTGAAGTTATCAAGAAAAAAGTGAGTTTAAATGGGAAAATGAGCAAAAGGAAGCATTCCAAAACCTGAAAGGGAAGTTGGCTAATGCACCTTTATTAGTATTC
Organism: Moricandia moricandioides; assembly: GCA_905132885.1. Lineage (NCBI taxonomy): Eukaryota > Viridiplantae > Streptophyta > Magnoliopsida > Brassicales > Brassicaceae > Moricandia > Moricandia moricandioides. Next base: position 36,254 of record CAJHQQ010001487.1, on the reverse strand, counting down.
TGACTTCTCTAAAACTTTTGAAATTGAATGTGATCCTTCTGGTGTAGGTGATATAACTTATTTATTACCAGTTTTAAGCCATGTTATGGACTCTATTTAGGGTATATTATGTGTGTCTAGGCTATGTTTTAAGGTTTTTACAGGTTCAGGTACGTTTTGGAGATATATGGAGATACTTGGGGCTTTTAGAGCATTTAGAGCATTTAGAGGATAATAATCCTTAGCTGATCCTTGGGGTTTTGACCTATATTTTAGGGTTTTATATTTATACTTTATGTATGAGACAGAAAAGAGAGGGACAATACATAGGCATATATACGGTGCTAGGTTCTTTAGTATTCTATTTAGGGAGAAGATTCATAACTCCTTAGGGAGATTTGTATTGGAAACCCCAGTGTTTTATCTATCCATTATATCTAGATTATTATTCTTACTTTGATTATGTCTGAGTTGTTACCAGCTAGATTTAGGGTTTACCAATGGTATTGATGGATTAGCCAAACAATAGAATTGTTAGGGTTATTATTAGATCTATCAATTGAATTGTATTATTGTTTGTGTTATAGAGTACTAACTAGAACCATGATAATATGATAGTTAGGCGCAAGCGAGAGCATGGTCTACTACCGAAACTAATCTTGTTGAGTTAGGTTGCTAGAAATAAACAATAGTTGATTTAATTAATCTAGTGAACTTATCTATTTAGGTCATAAAACTTGAGTCAAGAAACCATCGATCGATGCAAGATCATTGCCATCGATCGACGGTCATTCCGTGTCAACAAGCGAGAGCTGAGACATTGGACGTAGTCAATAGATTAGACTCGCAGCGAGCGCTGGTCATCTTTTACATTAGATATCGAGTTCTATGATTAATAACTTTAATTTCTATCATTTATAATCCACTTGCCTGAAACCCTAGATCTAGCATATTTACATTTACATCTAGTTAGTTTATTAGCATATTTTTATATTTACATTATTATCATATTTTCATATTTACATTATTAGCATATTTCCATATTCCATCTACACTCTCTAATAAAGAACATTTCCTTAGACTGATTATTTGTTACCAATATATATATATATATAATCACCTAGCTTAACTTAGGAATAAGAAATCTATTGTGTGCCATTGTTCTCTGCAGACTCGATCCCTATGTACTACACATGAGATCTCTTGGAAAGAGTATTGTTTTGTGTTAGGATTAAGGGTTAATTTGATAGTTAATTGTTTAGGATTTTTATACCCTTCTAGAACATTAAACACACCACCATGCCAAATTTGGTGCCGTTGCCGGCGAACATTGATCACCATAGATTTAATTTATAGGGTTTAGTCTAGGTTTGTTTTACTTTCAAGTTACTGATTTTTCTTTTCCTTTGTCTTTCAGGTGCATGCAAAAGAGTACCAGGAGCAATAAAGGACAAGAATTACTATTCTCAGACCCTCAGAAACTCAAACGTACAATCCGCAAAGAAAGATGACAAGCATCGATCGACGGCATACATTCAGCGTCGACCGACACTTCATTACGAATAGCATCGACCGACATCAGAACTCTAGTATCGACCGACATTGATCACTTAGCATCGATCGACATCATTTAATACGCATCGATCAACGACAGCAAACGAGTTCAGATGGTTGCGCCTATAATTGTGGTTCAAAATGAGAATGGAGACTTGCATGACCTCAACGGTCATCTACGTAATGAAGCAGGTCAAAATATAGACGACCAGGGGGTTGTAATTCCTGATACAGAAGCTGAAGCAGATGCTGCAATAGCTCAACATGAAGCTAACGCCCAAGCTGCTAAATGGACGCTGGCTGACTACAACTGTCCAGACCAGTTCTACGCCAACATATCTGCCATTCGGCCTCCAGCTTTTCGGAGAAACGATTTTGAGATCAAGCCCGCTTTTTTCGGACTTGTAACGCAGACACCTTACCATGGGTTACGACATGAGCACCCTATGGATCATCTGGAGCGATTTGAGGATCTAGTGACTGCTATTAAAGCCAATGGAGTCCCTGGGGACTATCTTTTCTGTAAGCTCTTCAAGTACTCACTTGCTGGAAAAGCTTCATATTGGCTTAAGCAACTACCACCAGGATCCCTGACATCCTGGAATGACATCAAAAACACTTTCTTGCATAACTTTTTTGATGACGCAAGAACAGAGGATTTGAAGAGCAAGATTGCTACTTTTTCACAAGAACCTTCATAATCTTTCAGAAACTCGTGGATTAGATTCACGTCATACCAGAGAGATTGTCCACATCATGGGTTCAACGAAGTGCAGCTCCTTAGCACTTTCTTCAGAGGTATTGGATTAAAATATCAGATGGCTTTAGACACAGCTAGTGATAGAAACTTCAGCACCAGAAGCCCTGAAGAAGCTACAAGATTGATTGAAAACCTGGCATCCAAGAGTAGCACCAAGAACACCGATTTAGAGAGAAGGAAATCAACTCCAGCTGTGAGGAAGGAGAAGACTGAAGAGATCAAGGCAAAACTGGATAGTGTTCAGAAAAATCTCAAGAAGCAAGTTACTTTTGCGGAAAGTGGAAGCAATTGAGTTTGGAGACGATGAGTTTGATGAAGAAGATGTAAACTACATTGATGTTAATAGTTTCCAGAGACAAGGGAATCCATGCTTCAACAGGAACTCCTATGGTACTGGTCAAAGGAGTAACTTTTATCAGAATTCGCAGCGAAGGCCCTTCAACAACAACATGACTTATGGATCTACATATTACCAGAATCCTCCTCCAGAAAATCAGGAAAGCAAGATTGAAGCGATGATTGACAGATTTTTAGAGGGACAGAAGAAGATGACTGTGGATTTCAATGGGAAGATAGATGGTTTGTACCTCAACCTCAATACCAAGTTCAAAAATCGTAACACTCATGTGAAGAAATTGGAGAATCAAGTGATGCAAACCAGTGAAACCATTAATAAGCATGAGAGCTTGGTCAAGTAGAAAATCGAGGCTGGGCAAATACACCACGTCAATGCATTGATTGATGATGATTTTTGGCAGGAAATCAAGAGAGAGAAGCCCCAAGATAGTGATTATCGTGTGGAAAATTTGGTTTCACTTGAAAATTCTGATACGCATCGATCGACGGTGAAACCTACGGACTCAGTGGCTTCGTGTGTATCGACTAATATCGCATCGACACCATTTTCGAGACATCGATCGATAGAAGAATCGATCGACAATACACACTCAACATCGATCGATAGGAGAGAAATCCAGTTCGACTACCGAACCTAAATGCGAGCTTGTTTGTACGTCCAACCGTGAGAATTTCAGAACAGGATACAAACACATATGAAGCTATCGATACTGATAGAGAAGATGAGGGACACTAAAAAATGAGACAAAAGATCCCCAAACATCAACGCAGAGAAGCCAATGAAAAGGAGATGATAGCTTTGCTAAAAGAGTTTTTAAAATTCCTCTAGATACTTCTTTTGATGAGGCTTATTATACTCACAGATTGTGGATGTTTTTCAGGGAAACAAGGGAGACAAATGATGATATAGAAATAATGTTCAATCACCTCAGAGAGAAGATGAAGCAGAGGACCTGTCTAAAAAAGAAAAGTGATCCTGGAAAATTCGCGGTTCCATGCTTCATCAAAGGGAACAAATACCCCAACGCCCTTTGTGACACTGGATCTTCAGTAAGCATTATGCCAAAGTCAATGGCAGAGGATCTGAACCTGAATGTGGAACCCTCCAACGATTCCTTTACATTCGTAGACTGCTCAAGAGTGAAATCATGAGGGATGGTAAAAATGTTCCAATGCAGATCAACAATACATTACTTCCAACAGACTTTCATGTGATAGATATCATGATAGATTGAAACTCTTGTCTACTACTTGGGAAATAATTCATGGCTATTGTGGGCGCCATATGCGATATAAAGTCAAATATGTTGTATTTATCTCTAATTGATCAAAATATTTTTTATAAACCTGTCAAAAATAAGAACAAGGTTACCATGATCGAAGTGTGAAATGATGCATAGCTTGTGGCTACATGTTTCTGCAATTACGAGTTCCGTGAGGAATCAAAATAAGGAGAATCGATCAACACCCAACCCAACCCATCGATCGACAACCATATAGTTCAACAATCGATCGACACTCATCCTATCGCATCGATCGACACTAAAACTTCCGAACAAACCCACACCCACCATGGCGATTTCAGTTACAACACAGCCTACCTCGAGTACGACGAAGATTACAGAGACGAAGAAACGATTGAATATCGAGGGATTGCTATGGAAGAGACTGGAGTTTTCCGTGTTTCCCATGAATTTGGGAAATTGACATCGATTGACGGACACCATACACCATCGATCGATACTGAGAATGAAGCAGAAACCGAACAAGATTCAACTGCAAAACACGAAAGGGAATATGGTTATTTACAACCAGATGAGTTCGGTATTATGCGAGATCAAGATGGTTATGCAAGAACTATGGATGGCAGAATTCTACATGTCACGAAGGAAGATGTGGTAGATATACTTGCAATGGCTAACGGAGGTGGAAACCTTCTAGTCCACCAGTCTGATTATTGAGCATTGATTGACGGTCCACATACACCATCGATCGACACCTATCCGGTTTACCAGAGTTAATGTGGAGATTACGAAGAGCACGATGCAGCTTACATAGAGGAAGAACTTATTGAATCTCGCAGCCTGACACTGGAAGAAGCTGGCTAGGTAATTAACACGAGAGTAGGCAATCCAACATCAATCCCATATCTTGGCCATCAAACGACATCAAAAGAAGACCAGAACAATTACTTGGAGCAGAAGATACAGAAGATGGTTATCTTAGACTAGACGAGTTTGGAATATTCAGAGATACAGAGGGACGTGCACGAGACCTTTACGGGAGAATTCTCAATCTCCCTAAGGAAGATGTAGCAGATGCCCTTGTTATGACTAACGGATCAGGAAGCTTATTTGGACGACAGCAACAACCATCGATCGACACTCAGGTACCTGCATCGGTCGACGTTAAGGAGCAGAAGCACGAGCCTATCCAATATCAAACATCGATCGACAGCGAGAATAAGACATCGATCGATACCACCATTCTAGAAGTCCACAAGTTTTGTACGTCTAACCCCTTTACTTCAGAGACTCCATGACCGGTCAGTTGGATAAATCCCCTACTGATAGACGGTTGGGTAGAGTAATGAAAAAGAGATTTTGATACTGATGACAGAAGGATTTTCTTTTGGGAAAAGCAAGATGAGTATGGCGTATACAGAGATGAGAATGGTAACGCACACACTATAGACGGACGAATTGTGAATATGCAAAAGGAAGATATCAAAGCAGTTCTAGAGAGAGCTACTATGTTTGAGTACAACTACGTATGTTTACCTGAACATGCAGCAAAGATCACTTTGTCCAGACAGAAACAAGAAACATACAACAGAGAAGAGATTGACGATCTTGTGAATGAGATCTACAACACTCAAGAGATGTCATTAGAAGATTTCTACAAGAGGCTTGATGATATCTACTATCATATCGACAAGTGCCTCACCGGTTTGACTACATGCAAGGATGAGATGCAGCGATATTTGGATACTGTTCGAAGACATCATGCGAGTGGACCAGACAGAGTGACATCGATAGACATTAGCAACAGGCCAACGATCGATACTGATTTCGACAGGCCGAAAAACGCAACAGAAAATCAATTGGATGACATGTTCAATGAGATTGCTTTTTCTCAGAGCCCAATGAAGGAAGATATTTGTCAGAAATTGGAGGATATATCAGAGACTACAGCTGCCAGACTTAGAATGCTACAGCGTAATATTGAGAATATACAAAGGAGAATGCATTCAGTGGAGGTTACTAAGGAGAACATAAAGAATGAGAAAGCCAGAAGAGATGAAGAAATGCGAAGCTTCATTGGTACATGGTTTCAGAAGAGCAAAGAAGATGTAGACACTTGTTTTCTAAGTGTTGATCCACCTTCATTCTAGTCAGAAAGTTCAAAACGTTGAGATTAAGACTATAACCAAGCGCTGAGTGGGAGGCAAGCCACTCTTTAGTAAGTTTTTACTTATACTACTATTTATTTCGAGTTTTCTTTTATTTCTACAGACAACTTATACAACTATCGATCAACATCATAGAGGCACCATCGGTCAACATTGGATCGCAACCATCGATCGACCAAACCCGCTTACCATCGATCGACACTCTCTTACAGAGAGAGGTATCGAGTTCTATACTTAAGCTATTTACGTGATTTAATTTTTCCTAATAAATCCAGGACGGATTACACTAGGGACAGTGTATTTTAAGTCTGGGGGAGGTTCGCTAATGCTATTTATTTATTTTTTAGTTTTATTTCTATAATTATATAAGTTATTCAAAACAAATTTATTGAGTCAAGAAGGGAACTATGATCAAGATTTATTATTGACTAACCATGCCATAAGCACCATTCTTAGAAGTTTGTTTGCAAAGGTTACTAGAGATACCAAAGAGGATCATCCTGCCACTATATCACACTTGCTTAGAAAGTTTGAAGGAACCGAAGTTGATTTCCAACACTAGTCCTGACATTATTTCCTTGCTTTGGATTTGGTATACACTGGATCAGATTCTTTCTGCAAGTCTCGAAGGTAAAAGTCTGTGTGCTTCTGATTCCCCTCTCTATACCCTTCAGATTAAAAAAGAAGTCGAACACGATTTGGTGGCTACAACCATTAAATCTTGATTCATATGATCCTATAAAAGGTCAAAAAGAAGTGAACATGATCTGGTGGCAAAAACTATTAGGGCTTGATTCATGGAAGCCTATCCAAACATCTTAGTCAATTAAAAAAATAAAATGACACCCTCAAAAAAAGGGAGACATTGACTGAGAAGAAGTGAGAAGAGAGAGAGAGAGAGAGAGGAAATGAACTAGAGAAGACTACCTGTGTGTTCAGATACTTACAGAGGTAAGAGTCTATATATCCTTTGATCGATACTCCCAAGGTAAAGCCTGCACTTTTATTTTATGCAAAAAATGAAATCAGTAGAGGGGCGAGTCAGACTTGTATTCGCTAAGTTGTTGGTAGAATGAATTTGGTTGCTATACTAGGATAAGGTGTATAAAGTTTTCTGTGATTGAATTAATAGGATTTGGCTGCAACAAAGTAAGGTGACAGTTATACTTAGATATTATGTGAGTCTTTGCTTTTCAAAACCTCTTTCACAGGCTTGTTTTCTTGACGACAAGCAAAATATTAAGTTTGAGGGAGTTGATATAGCCTATTTATTACTAGTTTTAGGCCATGTTATGGATTCTATTTAGGGTCTATTATGTGTGTCTAGGCTATGTTTTAAGGTCTTTACAGGTCCAGGTATGTTTTTGAGATATATGTAGATATTTGGAGCTTTTGGAGCATTTGGAGCATTTAGAGGAGAATAATTTGTAGCTGATCTTTGAGAGAGTCGATGTACAAGGCTACCGTCAATCGACGGCTCTTTCTTGACATTGACTGATGTTAACCGAGATCAACCGATGTTGACTACTTGCCATCGATCGATAACCAATTCCCAGATAGCCGATTTCAAGCCCAAGTCAGAGACATGCACAAGGTTACAAGTTTACCCCTAGACGAGTTATGACCTAGATTTTAGGGTTTGATATTTATACTTTATGTATGAGAAGAAAAGAGAGAGACAATACATAGGCATACGTACGGTGCTAGGTTCTTTAGTATTCTATTTAGGGAGAAGATTCATAACTCATTAGGGAGATTTGTATTGGAAACCCCAGTGTTTTATCTATGCATTATATCCAGATTATTATTCTTAATTTGATTATGTCTGAGTAGTTATCAACAAGATTTAGGGTTTACTAATGGTATTGATGGATTAGCCAAACAATAGAATTTTTAGGGTTATTATTAGATATAACAATAGAACTGTGTTTATTCCTTGTGTTGTAGAGTAGCTAACTAGAACCCTGTTAATAGGATAGTTAGGCAAAAGAGAGAGCATGGTCTACTATCGGAATTAATCATGTTGAGTTAGGTTGCTAGAAACAAACGAGAGTTGATTTAGTTAGTCTAGTGAACTTATCGATTTAGGTCATAAAGCTTGACCCAAGAAACCATCGATCGGCGTAGGATCATTGCCATTGATCGACGGTCATTCCGTGTCAACAAGCGAGAGGTGAGACATTGGACTTAGTCAAAAAGATTAGACTCGCAGCGAGAGCTGGTCATCTTTTACATTAGATATCGAGTTCTATGATTAATACCTTTAACTTGTATCCTCTATAATCCACTTACTTGAAATCCTAGATCTAGCATATTTACATTTTTATCTAGTTAGTTTATTAGCATATTTCCATATTTACATTTTTCAGCATATTTTCATATTTACATTATTAGCATATTTCCATATTGCATCTACACTCTCTAATAAGGAACATTTCCTTAGACTGATTACTTGTTACCGATATATATATATATATATAATCACATAGCTTAACCTTAGGAATAAGAAATCTAATGTGTGCCACTGTTCTCTGTGGATTCGATCCCTAAGTACTACACATGATCTTTCTTTGCAAGAGTATTGTTTTATGTGTTAGGATTAAGGGTTAACTTGATTGTTAATTGTTTAGGATATTTATGCCCTGCTAGAACAGTAAACACACCACCATGTCAGTAGGAATTGGAGCAGTGATGATGCAAGAGACGAGATCAATTCCCTATTTCCATCAAAAGTTGAGTGGAGCAATATTGAACTATCCAACCTACGACAAAGAACTTTATGCTTTGATCAAAGCCCTCGCAACATGGCAACACTATCTTTGGAAAACGAGTTTATCATTCACATTGATCATGAGTCACTCAAACATCTAAAGGGTTAGCACAAACTAAACAAGAGACATGCCAGATGGGTTGAGTTTTTACAGACCTTTCCTTATGTTACCACTACAAAAAAGGTAAAAAATATATTGTTGCTGATGATATGTCTAGAAAGTATACTTTGTTCTTTTCTATGGAAACTAAGTTGTTAGGATTTGATCAATTGAAAACTTATTATGCTGATGATCCTGATTTCAAAGATCATTTAAAGGATAATGAGAAACACACGATGCTAATTGATTATGTTTACCTAACTATTATTTGAGAGAGTTGTATGTAAGGAAAGCATGTGGGAACCAAAATTCGCACTGTCTATTTTAGTGAACGGAGGAAAGAAAAGAAAACCCTACTTTCCTTGAGGTCCGGATTCTCTGTGAGTGCCAACGGCAAATAATCAAATAAACGCCGAAAACAAGAAAAGACAACAAAACGAAATTATAGAAAAGTAGATCTTTATTTCGAATTCTCGTAAGAGCATAGTGATTGTTACATCAGATTCTAAAAGCTTCGGCCGCAAGAGCTTTCAGCGCGTTTTTTAGTTCAAGCTACCTAAAACCTTAAACCTAGTTGAGTCAGAGCTCCATAACAAAAGACGAAAAACATAAGATAAAGATTTTTATCGATTTTCGACTAGACCTTATCAAAGGTTTCCTACGTACCCCCTTCGAGGATCAAGCTGAACGTAGTTCAGTTAAAGAGTTTGAACAAGAGATCAAAATGCCTTTGCGAGTTTGTCTAGTAATTGAGTGCAAGATATAGATAACCAAGCATATCGAGAATGATGCCTAAGGTTCCTAAGTGCTACATTTTGTTCTGAGAATTGTCTTCCCTTGCGTCCCACTCCCTTGCTTCTCTTATATAGGTCTTCAAGGTCGGTCATGTTTCCTTTTATGCCCCCAATTCGAGTTTATCCTTCCGCATAAATTTTCCTTATCTTCTCGATTTTTCCATAATTATCTTGAAGCTTGACAATTATCTTGTTTTCCATTTATCTTCTGCGGATATCCGTTACACCGTCATTATAATTGGGCTCATTATTGTCTATAGCCGTAAGTGGTCTTTTATCGCATTTAGACCCTTTCGGGTCATTTTGCGATTTAAACGATTTTTACGATTCATATAACTACATGATTCTGGCTCCGCAAAAATAATAAACCAATCATATAGTCGAGATAAACTTGGTGTTTAAGTTGACTTTTATTGTTTTATACGATTCACTTAGAGTTTTACTACAAAACAAGTCTTTGCGATTTTTAGGGTAAAATTTCAACGGAAACTCCAATCGAGACGAAACAGAAACATCCTAGTCAAGATCCAAGGGAGAGAGTGATGAAGAGGGTATGGTCTAGTCTACCATGGGCGACTAGACGTTTGTACGCGTCTAGTCACCCATCGGTGACTAAACTTTGTGGAGAGTCTAGTCGCCCATGGGCGACTTGACTTTGTGGAAAGTCTATTCACCCATGCGCGACTTAGACTTGTTTGCGTCTATCCCCTCGTGGGAGACTAGACTTTCCAAGGGATTAGTAGCCTATGGGCGACTAGATGTGGAGTGCGTCTAGTCACCCATGGGCTACTAGACTTTGTCATGGGTCTAGTCGCCCGTGGGAGACTAGACATTGCGTGTCTAGTCACCCATGGGTGATTAGACGTGGTGTGTCTAGGCGCCCATAGGCGACTATAATTTGTCATATTTCTAGTCACCCGTGTGCGACTAGATGTTGCGTGTCTAGTCGCCCACGAGCGATTAGACTTGTAAGTGACGCGGTTGTTCCTTCGCTTGTACGTTTTGATCCGTTAGTCGGGACGAGATAGGCAGGGCACTGATAAGTTTGGATGTGATGGTGTCTTGTTTTCTTTATTACTTGAATGAGAGACAATGTTTCCACAGTAACTTTTAGAATTGGTTCCATCGCGAACGTTTTTGACCCCAACAACGGAACACTATTTCCTAAAATTTGTCATTTCTCGCAAAAACCTTCCACAAGAACGTTTTTCCGATCATTTGATCTTTGGATAAAAATTCTTTTATTCCTTTTCCGGGATGAAATATACGAAGTATGTTCTTGTATCCTTATGCAAAAAGGTTTGGCTTATGCCTTAAAGTTTCTCTGACATTTTCAGCTTATTTTCTTAAGGCACAATTTTTCAGAGGATTTTAGCCGTTGATTTTTCCATGATCGATTTTGACCCCAACAACTAGCCTCTCATCTCGTAAGATATTACGTGTAATTTATTGCGAGGTATTTATTAGCGTGTGAGGTGGAATCAAAGGCTAAAAAGGTCCGTTGGCGAAACCAGTTTTTTCTGAAACTTGATAAGATTGGGGCTGCGCCTTAGGAAGGCTGCCTACGTACCCTTGTCGAAGGGATCAAGCCTTTTTTAGTTCGTCTTGGAGTTAAGATTCTTATGATCTATTTTTCAGTGAGACCATTATGGGTAAGTTATGTGTAGAGATTTCGAGCATGTTGCTGCCTATGGCATTTTGTGTTGGACCTTGGTCGGCCTCGAGACTAGCGCGCTATTATCCTTGAGTTGGATGTCTGAGAACGTTTAGGATATGGCTTAGTATGTTTAGGACGTTTAGAGTTTGTTGTGATCAGAAACAAACATGATGGTAAGTGTTTACCGTTTGAGTTTGAGCCTTTGCGAAGGATGTGTGTTTGAGAAGGTGTTAGTGCGTATGAATGTTTGGTCTTCCAAGATGGTGTTTTATCGAGGAAGTTATTTTGTCGAAAAATGGTTCTTCAGGTGTCTGCAACGTCTCGCAATGCTGCAGATTGGTTTTTCTTTCTTGTGCCGCATTTCTTGCTTGAAATGTTCGCAGGCTTGAACTCAAGGGTTTTCTTTTAACCTTATGGCAAAGAAACGTTTTGGTTTGTTTGCGGAAGTTCACAGCCAAAACTATTGTTTCCATTTGTATGTTAAATTGTTTGATTTGTGATCGAGGAATTAGGACCAAGGGGTCGCGTAAATTTGTCCCTGGAAATAAGCGTCTTCCTTCACTGTACTTTGTGAAGAGTCGAACCTCGGAGATTTATCTTGTGTATATTTATGTATTGTTATTTTAAAGGAATGTTTTGTATACTTTAGGAGCTTTGTTACGAGTTTTTCCTTAGATGTCGCGTTTTATGGGTAAAATGTTGCGGGCTTAAAGTAAATTTTTGAACATATAGAACATGGTCGATTTTTGGACAAGTTCAAGTTTTTTGTTAACCGTTTTAGTTGTTAGGACTCAGTCTTGTTGTAAAGAATTTATTGTATGATTTCCATTTCTGGGTTATACGATAATTATTTTTGTACACTTGACATTTCTAGACGAAGCGCGGATTATCGTTTTTGACGTTAAGTGAATGGATGGATGTTGGGGTCAAAATCGGCCATGGCGGAATCAATGGCTGAAAATTCCCGAAAGAACATTTGAAAAATAAAATGCGCGGGAAACCACAACTGGAAACTTGTGAAGATTCAAAAAAGGATTGGACGTCAATTTATCAGAAAGGACAATCGAGCTACGGAACGACCGAAGTAACCGTGTCCAACCCGCCCGACAGAAAGTTGAAAGGACCAATCCCAACTCGCCATCAGGCGAGTTGGGCCTGCTTGACCAACTCGCTTGATGGCGAGTTGGACTGTCACCGTCCAACTCACCATAAAGCAAGATGGGACTGGTCGACCAACTCGCATGATCGTGAGTTGGATTTTCACCATTGAACTCGCCATCGGGCGAGTTAGGACTGCTCAACAAACTCACCTTCTGGTGAGTTGGACCGTCCCCGTCCAACTCGCCCGATGGCGAGTTTGACTAGATCGACAAACTTGCCTGATGGAGAGTTGGACCGTCTGCGTCCAGCTTGCCTGATGGCGAGTTGGATCAACCACGACCAGCTTGCCATCAGGCGATTTGGATCAACACCATCCGTCTTGGTCCCGATCAATACCTCTTTTGAACCTCAATCACCGTCTCTTCTTTCGTCTCTATTGGAACTTTATGATAAAAATCGTAAAGACTTGTTTTCTCGTATGAATTCAAATGGTTTGTATAAAACGACAATGGTTGACTTAACACCAAAATTTCCTCAACTATACGAGTAATTTGAACCATTTACAAAACAAACGTCGTACTGGATGTTTTCTCTCGGAAAGATCGTAAAAACGTTTAAGTCAAAAAAAATCCCAAAAGGGTCTAAGACACGGCTAAGAGCCCACTTACTGTTTAAGATGGGATTGAGCCTAAGGATACTATGACGGTTTATCTATTGTTCGCAGGAGAAGATAAATCTAGAGTCCGGAAGATAAAATGCCAAGACCGAAAGATAAATGTCAAGTTTCATGGGATAATCTTGAAGATTGAAAAAAAATGGAATATTTCTGCAAGGAGATAACCACGACTCGGGGGCAGAACAAGAAAGAGGGAACCGCCTTGAGAGGAGTATATAAGGAACGCCAAGATAGAGAGTCAAGGGACACAAAATACACAGCAGAAAACATAACACTTAGAGCGTTTTAGGCAATTTTCCGTTTCCTATTCTCAAGCTGCGACTCAACTAGGTTAACAAAGTCTTAGGTGGTTAGAACTAAGGAACTCACTAAGAGCTCTTGCGGTTGAAGCTTTACCTGTTGTAACGCTCATTCACAAGTTTAGAATAAGACCTTCTTTGCTCTCTCGTTTAATCGATTATTTACTTCGTCTGTTTTTATCGTTTGATTGCTTGACGTTTGGCTTAGCAGAAATCCGGGACCCCTGAAAAAGTTAGGGTTTGATGACTTTCCTTATTTTGCGAAAATCGACAGTTCAAATTTTGGTTCCCACAGTTTGGCACTATAAGGAGGGGGGGAGGGGGTTACAGATCAATCTAACTCTCAGCCACAAACACTTGATCAGACATATCTACTGACGATCAGACCAACCGATAAACTCGCGATGATGGAGGCAACGACAACGACATCAACGCTCCAGCAACGAACGTTACTGCATTTAATGCTGATGCCAAGACTGCAGCATTTGAGGAAGTAAAAACGATGTTCTTCACTTTTGAAAAGAAGTCGGAAGAATAAGAAAAACTCATGGGATCTCTCGCTAAACAGGTCAAAATCCTAACAGCAAGGACCCGAGTAGTTCATCCTCGTGGAACCACTAGGGTTCGCAGGATAAGACTCGATTTCGCAACTCCCCTGAATAGGTCTGGGCACTCGCGGGAAAATCCATCAGGACAAAATCCCAGCGAGACAACATCAGCTCAGAAAAACTCTGAAAACTCCCACCATTGGAGCATGGAACAGAGGAACACGAGGAAGAACGTGTCGACTTGGATCACATCGATCAGTCCGATAATTCGTAAGAAGACACTGACGTGCATCCGAGAAGGACAAGAAGCCGTGCGGCTCTTGAAGACTCCATGTTCGATAAACCAATGGCTGAAGAAGAAGAAAACATCTTCTGGGCATAACAAGAGAAACTAGCCGAAGAGCAGACTCAGATCACTCGCAGCAAACGCCGACGGGGTCAGAAGATCATTGGAGATGATCTTGAGATTCGCGATCTTCGTGATTACATCACGAAAAAGGCCGCGGAAGTAAGAGCAATGCAATCTCAGATTAACCACGCTACTAGTGTCGTGCCCGAAATTGATTGACTGCTCGAGGAGGCTCGAAAAACACCCTTCACAGCTCGCATCAACGATACAAGAGTATAGGATCATGGAAAGATCAAGGTACCCACCTACAACGGTAAGACTGATCCCAAAGTGCACCTACAAGCCTTCCTGATCGCGATGCGAAGGGAAAAATTCAGAGAAAACAAAAGAAACGCCGGCCATTGCTGCCTCTTCGTAAAAAACCTCCAAGGAGCAGCGATCGAGGTGGTTCGACTTAGGCGAAACTCCATCTGAAGTTTCCACCAAATCGCTTCTGAGTTTCTGAAGCAACACTCTATGTTCATAGATCAAGAAACGTCTGATGTCGACCTTTGGAGCCTGGCTCAAAAGGAAGACGAACCTCTCTGAAACTTCATGAACATATTCAAAATCATCATGTCCAGTGTTAGCGGAATAAGTGACAAGGTGGCCATAGACGCGCTTCACAAACGCTCTGGTACAAGTCAGAATTCAAAAATGGATAACCCTCGACAAACCACGCACGATCCAGTATGCGCTCCACAAAGCCATGGACTATATCATCATCAAAGAAGAGACCAAGGTCTTGTCAAAAAAGCATAAACTGACGAAGACGCCCTCAAAAGATTCGGGATCAGATCCAAAACAGAAAAAAAACCTTCTCAACGACAAATACGTCCATCACGAGGGGGAAGATCTCCAGGGAGCGCATAACTACGCCATCAACTCCGGATCGGAGCAAGGGCGGACAACGTGCAACACATGGACATGAAATTCAAACTACGTTGAGAACACCTTCTGTGACTTCCACCAGACCCGACACCACACGATCGTCAACTGCAAAATTCTCGGGGCAAGGTTGGCCGAAAAGTTGCTCGTAGAAGATCTCTCCGATATAACAAGCGTAAAGGACCTCATCTGCGAGCCCGATCGTTCCCCAAAGACTGATTAGAACCCACAATCAGAGAACTCATCTCGGAGAAATTAGTCGGGAAATAAATGCGGAAGGAGGCACAACGTAAAGGGCAGCGACAACAATCATCGCAGAGTGAACATGATCATCGAAGGGTTGCAGTACTACAGCGATACGATTTCGTCAATCAAATCCTATCTTCGGAAAGCTGAGTCAAGCGAAAGCTGACCAAGCTGGTCTCCACCACGCAACGTTCCAAACAGAGCCATTATCTTCGAAGAAGAGGAAACTCGTGGAATCAACCAGCCCCACAGCGAGTCACTCGTTATCAATCTCATAATCAGAGATCTCGAAGTTGCCAGAATCCTCATGGACACGGGAAGCACGGTCAACATCATCTTTCGTGACACTCTCAAAAGGATGAACGTTGAGTGGGGAGAATTCATACCAATACCAAAACCATTAACCGACTTCTTGGCCGTAACATCGATGACTCTCGGGTCGATCAAACTCGCAGGCTTGCAAAGGAAGTTACAAAAATATCCGACTTCACGGTCATCGATCACCCAGACATCTACAACGTCATTATGGGAACGCCTTGGATAAACTCCATGAAGGCAGTCCGGACGACATATCACCTAGCCATCAAGTTCCCGACTCCTAACAGAATTTCCAAAATCTTGGGATGTCAGAAGCAATCGCGACTTTTATGCTTAGCCGAGCATAATCTGAGGCAAGTCACGGCCACCGCGATGGTAAAACCAAAACGTGCAAAGATAACTCACCATCATCTGAAAACACTTCGAAGAAAGACCATTTGACATCATCTACTCAAGCAACGGTTTTGGACACCAAAAACAAGAAGGTTTCCAAGCCTAACGCCCTGACCCAACCGGAGGAGATAAACCCGAAAGAAGACATCGATCCGGATACAACCAAGACTATCGATGCAGGTCTCGAGTAACCACACTCGCGGTACCAACTAAAATACGAGATGGCTTGATCCTCAAAAGGGGTTCGTAGTCAGCTCATCAAAAGACGAATTCAGCTATCCCCCTCTCTAAAGGGGGGGGGAGTGGGTACGTACACATACACTCGTATACTCCCAATTTTAAATATTTGCTGTTGTACTCGACATTTAAAAATTTCTTTCGATAATAAGAAAACACAATGAGGATTTCAGAAACCCTCGCAAGCCTCTTTTATCGCAAAAACATCACAAGACACGTTCGAAAATACCTAAGTACGAACGAAACATCTATCGTACAATCCAGTAAATTGAAACTTTACGATAAAATCAGTCTATCAAAAACTATTCAAACTTCTAAAATAAAAAACGTTTTCGTTAGTACTTCACAAACATTTCTCGGTTACACGGTCGAAATTTACTTCCGACCAAAACATGAGATGACCACCTTCAAACATTCAAAACCACCTTTCATGCAAGCTATATTTCCGGGAAACAAAGCGAGATGTCGCGTAAAATATTTGAACATATATCTTCAGTCTTGAAACGCAAAACAGTCCGAACACGACTATAAACAAACACTTGCTCTTACATCATATTCGTCGACTGGCCTCAGTGAATACATCAACCGTTCTCTAAAGAACGACAAAATAGACCTTCCCTTGGTCCTCATACATTCGACTAGGATAATAACATGCTAAAAAAGAAATCCAAAATTTTGGTGAGCACTTCCAAGCGACTTAAAATTGTTTTTGGAGAGATGCTCGATTCTTACCATAAAAGTCGTATAAGCCGAGAACCTATCGCAGACTTTAAATCAGTACGAATCAGGTTAAAATTGCAACAGGTAACCGAACTGCCGATTAGTCATCGCAAAACCTTAAACCGAGAGTAAACCTAGGTCTTGCCCTAAACCTAGCACACTGGTCGATAACATCTCAAGGCATGATATTAAACGGATACGAGATATTAAAACATGCCTCTTCGTTCATATCTAAACGCTCACGAAACATCGGAAAATTTTGAAATTTGTTTTGAACATTCCGGTCTTAAGCGAGCAACGACCGGAACGACTCACCCAGAGTTAGATATGAGACGACAACTCATATTCTTCTCTCCATACTCAGTCAAAACACTCTAAGGTTATTTTAAAAGCCTCATAATTCATTCGATCAAGCCTCGAGGTAGAGAGGGACGTGAAGCCACAAGTGGCCAGTCCCAACAATCTAACACGACCAAACCCGGCCTAAGCAAACATGAAACAGGCCACACTCGGCAAGCATAAAATAGAAACATAACAATGAGAGGGAACCCTTTCCCATTGATTCCAACGATATCCTACAGATCAGGATCATAGAGTCCTGATATCGACCTCCCAAACGAGCAGTCAGCAACCAGGGCCGCTGGCTGGTTTACCTCACCAGTCTCGCTGGGGACTCTATTCTGATCTCCTCCAAATCAGGAGACACAGGAATCAGAGCCCACTGATCCCAAACCTCCCTTCGATCTGGGGAATCATGGAGTCTCTATTCGCATTCCTACTTATGCAACTCGGCTGCTTGGCCATCTCCTCTTCGTAAGAATACTCAGAGACCTGCGTGAGATACAATGCGTCAACGGCACCGCAACACTCGCAATAGTCACCAACGCACTTGTATGTCTTTTTCAGCTCAACAAACTCGTTCGTGAACTGGACGCGACGGTTCTATACGATCCCGACAATCTCCCTCTTCCCTCTCCGGTACGTTCAATGAGCCTCCTTCACGGCCAGCTCCCCTTGCAAAGAGAATTCACTTGCATCTCACCCTTCAAGCGAGTAATCTCATTCTCAGATGTCTTGTCCTTGAACCGAGCTGTGTGTGCCTCCAAGAGACTCACGTTGAGAGCCTCATTCTTGACAAGGAGACCCTACAAAATTTTAGAGTTAGTAATATTTTTTGCAAGAAACAGAAAAACATCTTAAAGCAAGGACTAACCCTGTTGACCATCCTCGATGCTTTTGCAAACTGTGGCGACTCGATGGGATCACTCTTGGTCGAGGGATTCTGAAATTGAAGAAGTTTTTGAGGTCAGGGCCCAGAGTACCAAGCTCCGGTATCGACCCAATCAGTACCACTTCCACTATCCTGGCCGGCGAGAAAAATGGTAACATGTCGTCCAAAGGAAACTCAAACACGTCAATGGCATCTCTGTCCCCGGTTCCGGCAACGTTTTTGTATTTAGGAAACGTTGATCTCTCCCTCAAAATTTTGAAAGGAACGAAATTGTCCATGCTTTTCTCTGATTCTTCTCCAACCGATAAATCGGGCTGTAGTCGAGAATGATGATAACCACCGCAAGACGAACTCATCTCGGAGAACAATAGCGCCAAAAATATGGTCTGCCCCAATGAATATCTCTAACAATAGGCAGGTTCTCGGGAAACGGGGACAGAGGATTAGTAACTGCAAAACAAAGAAAGCAAGTACGAGGTTAGATATCTTCAAAACAAAATAACACCAGCGGATATCTAATCAAGATACCCTTTTCGCCCCATCTACTTCTAAAAATAGAAATGCAGCTCTCCTCGACGGACTCGCTCCCTACGAGTACAAAAAAACAGCTCTTTCAATACTGCGAGTTCGAAGCAAACGCCCTGATTATCGCCATGCCGTTCATTGGCTCAAACGACATCTGAGCGATGTTCCTGACCCCACTGGATTCAGTAGAGCCCAAAATAATCAGTGTCGAGAGTCATGCCGCACTCATAACTCAGGACCAAAATCCTGATAAGATGTTGCAAGCAGGTAGGAGTGATTTGGCTTATCGACAATCCAAACCGATCCAGGACTTGGATAATTATCCTCGGGATACAAAAACACAAACAACAACGCAGCTGTAGTGTCGTAACATGTGAAGCATCAGCACATTCTGCAGCCTTTGGAAGTCGAATTCCACCGAGTCCGGGACATGGCAGAAACGTTGGATGATGTCAAGATATAAAGGAAAACTGTGACTCGGAAAAACAGGGATTCTTTTGGTACAAACTGAGGGTGGATACCATGATTCATGTGGAGGAGCCTTTAAATTGCACGTAGCCAGCCAATACACATCGGCTTCCGCAGGATCAACGGAGTGTGCCACGAATTTAACTTTCGCCAAAACTCCACCATCCTGGGTATGAAGGCTATCAGGGCCAAAGCAAGAAGGCAAAGCCTTGGCTGAAGCTCTCTGGCTTAAAGACATGATCAAGAACAAAAGAAAGAAATGAAGAGAAAGATCTTTCTACCTCGAGAGAAGTTCTTGTGGAATGAAGCAAGTAAAGAATTAAAAAGTTACTCCACATACTTATAGCAAGACTCACCTAACCTATCTAACCGCTCGCAAGAATATCACGATTCTAACGAGTTTGGGGCTAACTGTTGGGGTCAAAATTGGTCACGACGGAATCAATGGCTGAAAATTCCCAAACGAACATTTGAAAAAAAAGAGCGGGAAACCACAATAGAACCTTGTGCAAATTCAAAAAAGGACTGGTCGACAAGTTATCGGAAAGGAAAATCTAGCAACGGAATGACCAAAGAAACCGGGTCCAACCCGCCCGATGGCAAGTTGAACGTACTAAGCCTAACTCGCCATCAGGCAAGTTGGAAGGTCTCCGTCTAACTCGCCATCAGGCAAGGGGACTGCTCGACCAGTCATCGTCAAACTCGCCATCAGGTGAGATTTGACTTGTTGACCAACTCGCCTGATGGCGAGTTGGACTGTCACCATCCAACTCGCCATCAGGCGAGTTGGGATTGCTCGACCTACTCTCCTGATGGTAAGTTGAACCTTCCCCTTCCAAAATCGCCATCAGGCGAGTTGGATCGACCACGACCAGATCGCCATCAGGCGAGTTGGATCAGCACCATCCGTCTAGGATTTGATCAATACCTCTTTTGAACCTCGATCACACGTCTCTTGTTTCATCTCTATTGGAGTTACCGTTGGAACTTTACGATAAAAACCATAAAGACTTGGTTTCTCGTATGAATTGAAATGGTTCATATAAAACGGAAACGATTGACTTAACACCAAAGTGTTAACTTGAAGAAAGAAATGGAGCCAAAGGAGGAGTTAGGTTGAGTCTTGGTCTTGTGCAAAGTTAGGGTAAGACTTCCAGAGATTGTCTGAGAAGACTTTAGGAGTGTTTAAAGGTGTCCATAAGAGTCCTGAAGCTGGTGTAAAGTTAGGGACAAGTCTATGAGGGACTTAGGGAACTATTTGGGAGAAAAAGATCAATCGTGCATAAATTGGGCGAGGTACGGACAAGAGGTCCGTACCATCGACCGTACGAACCGTACTAAAATAAGGCGACCCAAAGATGTTCTTATTTGACCTTTAAAGAGGGTTGGGGAGTCTGTGCAAAAATATGGCGAGTGGTACGGACTGGAGGTCCGTACCATCAACCTGAAAGAATAGGGCGAGTGCTTTTCCGGATCGACCAGATTTGAAGTTATGCAAACTTAGTGCGCAAGATGCCTTACTTGAAAAGTCTTGTGACCGTTTGTGGATAAGGAAGGAGAGAAAGGGTGTGGTCAATGATAAACTGTCTCTGGCTGTAAAGGAAGAGCAGACTTGACCATGTATCTAGCTACCTTTGTCTCTAGATTAAGAGAAGCATATCCTTAGCCAATCATGTGCCAGTGTCCTCCTTGACCAGGAACCTCTCAACCAATCAACATCTCTCACCAAGATCAACCCAACTCCTCCTTTGGCTCCATTTCTTTCTTCACGTTAATACTCCTCCTAAAGCTTGACTATAGGTGGTCCTTAGTCGAGCTTGGAACCTTGAAGAATCCCCTCATTCAAAACCTCACCAAAGAAAACTTTTTTTGGGATAAAACCTTAAAGGGAAAAAGAGTAGGTTCCTTAAGGTCTGGGGATTGGCAAGTGGGTCATTGTGTCTTAGCAACAGTGTGATGGACACAAAGACCCTTGATCACGGCCTCAACATGTGATGCAATGTTGATCTACACTTCATTGCACATCACCACACCTTCTCGGACCTCTTCTTTGGATTGGCTTATGTCTTCTCTTCTCCCATGGCTTCTTGCCTTCTCCATCAGGTCAGACCACACGCCTAGCTCCTTCTCATCACATTGAGAATCCAAGTAAGGTACCTCATACATCATTCCACAAGTGTATCAGTTCTCAAGAGGTAAACCTATCAAAGACATATTGAACTAGATAAGATCAGTTTACTCCCTTGTTTAAGATGGTGAGGAGTGACTGCTCTGAACTGCCACTTTAATCCTCACTTGTTGAGCTCTTAAGCTCCTTCTCTTATCACATAAGCTCCGTACCATGGACCTGCAAGAATAAGGCGAGTGCTTTCCCGGATCGACCGGATTTAAAGTAATGCAAACTTAGGGCGCAAAGATAAATGTCAAGTTTCAAAGGATAATCTTGAAGATCGAAAAAATGGAATATTTTCGCAAGGCGATAACCACTACTTGGGGGAAGAAGAGGAAAGAGGTAACCACCTTGAGAGGAGTACATAAGGAACACCAAGATAGAGAGTCAAGGGACACAAAATACACAACAGAAAATTTAGCACTTAGAGCGTTTTAGGCAATTTTCTGTGCTTTATTCTCGAGCTGCGCCTCAACTAGGTTAACGAAGTCTTAGGTGGTTATAACTAGGGAACTCGCCAACATGTCTTGCGGCCGAGGCTTTACCTGTTGTAAAGCTCATTCACGAATTCAGAATAAGACCTTCTTTGCTCTCTCGTTTATTTGATTATTTACTTTGTCTGTTTTGATGGTCTGATTGCTTGAAGTTTGGCTTAGCAATAATCCGGGACCTCTGGGAAAGTTAGGGTTTCTTGACTTTCCTTTTTTTGCGGAAATCGACAGTGAAAATTTCAGTTCCCACAATGGAGTAGAAGTGGCTCAAATGTTCCGGCTTGACATGAAGGTTGTGTTTAGCCGCATAGCCGAGGACGTTGATAGTCAAGGATTAGACCGTGGCACTTTCGTGTTAACATTAAGGTCAAGTTAGTTTATAATTGTCCTTAAAGGGGATGCTGAATTCTTGTTCGAGCTTTTACGGGAAGGCATAGCTGGCTGAGGCCAAAGAACGGTCGTCGAGATTGGTAGGCCAAGTATGCCGGAATTTTCTGTGTTAAGATGGCCGATGATGGTAGAAAACGATTTTCTGCTTTAGGTTTTCAGTTATACGATGAATATTTCGTATAATGTTTCCTTTAGTCCTATGAAAATTGTTTTTTTTTCTGAGAAAGACGAAGCCTAAGAAGCTTGATAAAGAACCTGTGCAGAGTCAATTGCAGGATGTTTACCTGCTTGGATGTAACCGAGAGGATTGAAAGGCAGAAGCCAGCAAGCCGCAGGACTGAAGAATAAGATCTGCTAGATTGTACTGCGAAGAGATAAAGTTTAGATTGGTTGTCCAAAGTCGCATCATACAGCTTCCTTTTTTGCTATGCGAAAATACTTCTTCGTAAAACCTGTTATGTTTATATTTGAAAGTTTCTTCGTATGATTTGATATGATTATACGAAGGGTTTTTCATGTAAGTTTTACAAGAAGGGCTTATCGTAGAAGTGAATAGAGAATGTTTCTCGCAAATTACTCGTCATGTTTGCGTGCGAGGATTAGTTTTCCTCATTTGCATTTTCTTATCGGAAAGTCATTTCGCATGATACCAATCATGTTTCCACAGACTATTTCTTATAAAAGGTTTTGTTTATAAGAAAGTAATGGGTGACCGGTTTTATGAATTTTATTAATCGTCGCAATGTATGTAGATGTCAAAGTAGCGATCTTTCCGCAAATTTTTCAAGAAACATTTACACTTTGATTTTGATCATTGGTGAATGTTGCTTGGAGTCACTCATGGAGTTTTACCGAAGGTTATTTTATTATGATCTAGTCGCGGAACGTTTTCGTTAGTTTCTAGAGCGGAATGAATCGGTCAACCAGCGGTAGATCTAGTCAACAAGCGGGGAGAAAGTGTTCCCTTTGTTCTGCTTGCTGCTACTTGTGTTCTCGTTTTTGCTTTGTCGAAAATGTTTTTTTATTCCGAGGTAAAAAATTTTAAAGTATGGGAGCATACGATATAGTTTACGTACCTCCTCCCTATTTTTGTTACTAAAGAAAACGTCTGAATCGATATTTTTAAGGATTGTGTACGGTTTCTCAGCGAGGATTCGTATGATCGACAATCTGATTCAATTTAAAGACGAAGTTGGGATTGTGACTTGGTGGTTTTCAGGTTGACGACTTGGAATATGTTGATTTTTAGAATATTGTTAGGAACGAGTTGGTTTTAAGATGACGTTCATGTCTCCATTTCTTTTTTTTTCTTTAGGAAGGGAGCTGAGTATGCATGGCGATCGTTTCACGTTTTTTTTTGTTTCGAGAAATTAGATCGCTTTGCAAGATATGCCTTAACTGCTAAGGAACAATAGATCGAGATAGGGAAATCACCTAAAACTTAGTTCGCGAGACTATCCACCTAGATTTTAAGTTCCCTAAAGTTTACAGCAATCTTCAAATCGTTTTTGTCTCTTAATATATTCCTACGATAATTCCAAATCTGATTTCAAAAATTTCCAAGTCGAACAGACCTTACTTTTCTAGGAGATTCGGGTTTGCCTCTACTCCGTTTTGCTTGCTTATTTCCCATTCTTCTTCTGTGTCTGTCAACTTCTTACGGATGGTGAGAATATTGATTCTTTCTGGATTTCTCTACTTTCCTGGTCGCGTTTAGGCTGGAGTCTGTCTTGCGATTTTGGTTCGATCCATATTTTTCGATCTGGATTTCAGTCCATGTATTGTTGGTTATACGAAAACTAGGTGATCGGCCCGCACCCTGTGCGGGCATAAACAGATTCAAATTATGGATTAAGTAGTGCAAAGTTTTAGCAGTAACGGATTTTATATCATAAGACCACCGTCTTTTGGAGAAAGCATCAAGCACATGAAAATGTTCGTACTCGAATTTTACACGGATGAGATAGAACAAAGAAACATTTAGTATGAAGAGGTAGTCGTTCCGGTATGCATAATTACAACGTCCGGAAATAATTTGTGTGTTTAAGAAGATATTTTATGAACGTCCCTAAATATTGTCGGAAAGTTTATGTAGACATATTAAAAGAAAATATAAAAAAATTGAAAGTATTGGTGATAAATTATATCAGCTATGAAGTACTTGTCTTGATAATGAAAACAACTTCCATTAAAAAACCTGCAAAAAAATGTATTTAATTTTGTAAGGAAGTGGACGTGTTACATAATTTGAAATATTTATTCTTTTCTATTCTTTATTGAACAGAAAAAATATTAAAGTGACATACCATGATCGGAATAGTCGGGAAAATGATTGGCAATGAAATAAAGTATAAGTCTTCATACTCATCACTAACCATCTGCCAAATTCAAAAAAAAAAATACTTGGAACAATTTATATATTTTAAAAAAATTGTTGGATAAAAAGTAGATAACAATTACGTACCCTGTCTACGAAATATTCTGGAAAACTTGTTTGTAGACAACATTCAATGTTTTTGTCTCCGGCTTCATTTCTTTACCAGTTATTAGGATTTTTAATCCAGATCTCGACTTAACTCTTGAAAGTGCAACGTATAGCTGACCATGAGAGAAGACTGGCCTAGGCAGAAACAAACCAACACTTTCTAGTGTTTGACCTTGACTTTTGTTGATAGTCATCGCGAAAGCCAATGTAATCGGAAACTGTCTTCGACGCATTCTGAAGGGAAACTTTGTGTCAGGTGGTGTTACAAACATTCTAGGAATCCAAACCTTGTCTCCAGCAATATTGTTTCCGGTTATAATTCTACCTTCTATCACATGGGGAAGTAGCTGAGTAACAATTAGCCTAGTACCATTGCATAATCCATCTTCAACATCAATGTTACGGAGACACATAATAGGAGCACCAACCTTCAGCTTCAAATTATGTCTAGGCAATCCAGCCACTTTAATACTGTTCAAAAACTCTGCAGGATATACAACATTTTCTTCTACGTCAACATCGGATGGGATAATACTGTCAGAGCTAAGGTAAACCTTCTCTTCACCTGAAAGCATATGTAAATCCTTTTCTTTAGTGACATGTAAAAACAGACCGTGAAACATAAGAGTAAACAGAAAAACATGTTACCTGGCAACTGCGAAACCATGTAATCATTTATTTTATCCACTTCATCATTTGTGGGAGTGAGAATGGCTCGATGTCTATACAAATCCTTATCTCTTGAGGTTTGAAATGCTTGTCCATAAACCTCTTTTGCCATAGTCTCAATAGGATTTTCTCCACTGTTTTTTATCAGCAAATCAGAAGGGATGTCAATCTAAACTTGACCGTCGTTAGGCAAATTTATTTTTCCATCTCCAACATCCAAAATCCATTGTGAGAAAGATTGAAGCTCTTTTGCTGCATCATCAGTAAAACCAGCGAGCAATCTCATGTTTTTTGTTAGCTTCAAAACTTTGCAGTGCTCCCAAAGATATGACGAATTCATAGCCGCCAAAACAGTCTCTGCTCTACCACCTCCAGGTATAACCGGTAAAATCTGCCTGAAGTCTCCACCGAAAACAACAACTTTACCTCCAATAGGTTTATTTTCAGAAGATCGTATAATATCACGCATAGAACGATCCAACGTCTCGAAACAGTGCCTGCTCATTATAGGCGCCTCATCCCATACAATTAACTTTGCCGCTTTAACCAATTCCGCACGATCCGATCTTGGCTCCATTTTCTTGCAAGTACTGAACTCGTCTGCATCTATCGGAATACCAAATCTGGAACGTGCGGTTCTACCTCCTTCCAACAACAATGCAGCAATTCCACTGGATGCGTTATTTAGAACAATCATACGTCTAGATCGGATAGCCGATGAGAGTGCTCTGTATACGAAGGTTTTTCCTGTGCCTCCCTAACCATAAAGAAAGAAGATTCCACCGCTATCATTTAAAACTGCTTCTAGAATCTGGTTGTATACCCCTCTTTGCTCATCTGTTATCATCGCCATAAGTCTTTCATTTTATTTTAGCTGATCTTCCACAACATATTTAAGCTCATCATCTATAAGGCGATTGCCGTTGTAAGAGCCAAAATCTTCTGGCTTTGGCATGAGGGGCCATTTGTTGAGGCTACAACCATTGCTGAGCAAATGATTTTCGATCTCAGTAAGAGCAATGTTTTTGATCTGCTCTATGGTCAAGTTCATATCTGCAAGTTTGATAAATTTATTAAATATCAGAGACACTTTTTAAAATAAACTCAGTTTAATAAGACAAAACGCTCACCAGGTCGTCTAGTTTCTCGCCGTTTCTTATAAAGAATATCGTCGGTAAGATACTCCCAAGTAGCTTCCCACACGACATGAGGTTGAGCTAAAGTTTTGGATACCAACATTATCGCAAAAAGCTTCCTGGCATAAGTGGCAGAACTATTATCACTGCAATCTTTGATAGCTTCTATAAATTCCTTGTCATCGTCCATCAATCTCAACGCATAGCAAGCATCTTCGTATGTATCATATAAAACACCATCAACTGTTTTTATATCCTCGTATGATGTGGGCCCTCTTACAAAATTTTGCAATACTCTTAAGAAATATAGCTCATCAAGTGATGGATGAATATGCGCAATCCTCCCTATCGCAAAGCCTCGTTTCCGTGGTACCCATTCTCTTGTACCTGATTTCCAAACAAATTTTGTTGGAAATTCAGCATATGTCAACTCTCTTGCCTCTGGGTATTTTTTGTTTGCTATGAACCAGGCCAAAAACATGGATTGATTAACAGTTTTTTTGTTGAGAATATTCTCAATAGGTTCATCTTCATCAAAAAACACCATCTCCTGATTCGGAAGATGAAATCCAAGTTTCTCAACAGAAGTAGTACGAAAATGTGTAGGAAAAGCAAGAATCCGCCAGGACGACTCGCATGCAGTAATATATCTAATTAAGAAATACGAAAACATATATTAGAAAAGATGATCATATACCTTAAAATGTGAAAGACAATAAAACTATATTTTTTCATAATGTATTTATTCAATTGTATAAAATGAGTTATATAAATTTCATTTATGATATTATATAGTTGGTAAAGCATATACATATATATTTTTACAAATATTAATACATTATTGATGTTTTTTCGTTTGATGCACACATAGCGTAGCATACAAATTTTCTTTAATATCTATTGCCCGCACAATTAAAATAAAAATAAATATGATATAGAGTTGTTAGAAATTAGTAATTTGTAGATACTAAAACGAATATCTTTAAATATAAAAATACCTGCAGTCGTAATATGTTTTGATTTCATCAATGATGCCATCTTCATCTTCTTTATCAATTGCTGCTGAAGCATAATCAGGTCCCTTATGGATGTATTTGAAAAGATACTTAACAGCTCGTGTTTGGACGCACCACCCGACATTCATATGGGCGCGATATCGAAGCATAAGCTCTCTATTGTATGGTACAACATATCCATTTTCTAATCTGTTACCATTTTTCTCAACAAACCTACCATCAATACGACGCATGTAAGATGGAAATCCATTTGCGTCAATCGATGTATTGATGTTGAGAGGTTTCGGAAACATCTTCGAACATTTGCCGTTAACCATACATACATTATCCTTCTTTGCTGCACCGCAAGGACCATGCATCATACAATCACCAACGATTTCATACAGCTCGGGATCTACAGTCTTGTCTTGTATTTTAGAGGAAATAATCTTATCTATATCATCGGCTGTTGGAAACTTAGCTCCTTTTTCCATGAAGACGAGAATATGAGCGTGTGGCATTCCTCTTTTCTGAAACTCAATCGTGTACATTACTAACAAAATGAAAAAAAAGGATTTATAAATTTTAACAAAAAAATATTATCTAAAGTAATTCTTACAAACAAAAAAAATGAGAACATGTGCAATTAGATTTACCTGCAGCAACAGGGCCAAATAAGGAGCCTTCCTTTTTTGTCAACCAGCCAATAAGATTATTAAGTTTCATTTTGAAAACTCTACACAATATTTCTGGTATGTCTTCGGTGGTCAGGTTATATTTTTTGAGTTACCTTGTAACTTCAGGCCATTTTGGATTGCACGTAAAAGTGATGAAAATGTCTAGAAATCCATGGTACTTGCACAGAGTCATGGCATCATAGTAGTGCTGCTTCATATACCTTTTTCCTCCGGTGAAAGTTGCTAGAATGAAAATTCGTCTTCCTTGCTCAGTCATCTTAGCTCCACCTCTTGCAGCTGCTTTCTGGATTGAATCGTAACTATCTGACCGGAGCTTTTTTTTTGATTCAGCCACAAGTAACGCAATCTACTGGATGAAACAATCTTCATGATCTCGTAATTGTAGGTGCTTCCCCCTTCCTCTCTAAAATACGAAATGCAAAGTATTCACGCATAGTTACATTCTTGCGTTTTCTCCCAGTACTGTCTTCAAAACCAATAGGAATATTTAATCGAAAGCCATCCTCTCCGTATGGAAACAATAGTGGATATTGCAGAGGCAAATACGCCGGATGTAATTCACTTATCCTTTGCAACTTTCCACTTGTACTCTCTAGAACAATATCTCGCGTATCCATATTTAAAACAAAATCTCCATGTATCAAAGCAGCAACTTCATTTGCAGTCGGCAGATTATGAGTCCGTCCATCAGATTGTCGACTTTCAATCAACCTTATCCTATAACCTGTTGATCCTTCCACGTCAAACCTGTCTTTTGCAGACCTAAAAGCTTTAACATGAGGATTACACTGATCTAACATATTCTTCAGAAGAAGAACGAGTGGTTCTCTTAGTTTCTTAGCACTAACTCTGTCAGACCTGCAAAGTATATTATTTTTAAAATATAATTTAACTACATGGTCGACCATAATGCAAAAATAATAAAATATAATCATAGTAAGTTGTAAAACTGAAGAAAATTACCCGGTACAAGCGTCAAGTCTATTTTTGATCTCATTTAAAGTATCAATGATATACAGCTGGGAAAATTTTGGAGCTTGTCCAGGCTCGGGGACTATATCACCAATACGATGATAGTTCTCACCAGACATTCGAAAGACAAATGGTCCACGACCATTGTTAATAGAATGATCTATCTTCCCCCCAAGATATGTGAAAGAGAACATCATATTGTAAGCTCGTATGAACTCTCGATAATGTTTGCTTAACTCGTCTCCTTTGCATAACAAAGTCATTAACTCCATTGGAGGATTCGCGAGACGAGGAAGCACAACTTTACCATGTTTACAACACATTGTGAAGACAGGATTCTTTGCATTACGTCGTTTTCCAATTCTTTCACCATACCACATATATGCTTGACAGAACTTACAATTCCAAACTGGATCTCCGTCGTCGTAATAACCTTTGTAATAAAATTTCTTCATCAAAATAAAAAACAAACTAATCTGTAGTTATTTATTTTACTTAAACATTGTCATATTTTCAAGTCATCACCGTTTTTTTGTATCCCGACGATAATAGTCGAAGTAACTGTATGATTAGTCTGTTGTGGGATACTTTGTGGTAATGGGTTTATCAAAGACTCTCCAGCTGAATATCTACTGTAAGTCTGATTTTCGTCATCTGAATTTTCATTTTCAGACTCACTCTCCACAGCATATCGATTATTGTAAGCTGCGTGAAAACGTGTATGATAGAGTCAAAACATATCATCCAGTCATATAATTTAGTGTCTATGTATAGATGGAAGGCAACATTTTACCTTCAGGATGATCCTGGACGATGAACCTTGGTGGAGGAATGAATTCATTTGTTTTGGTTTGTTGGAATGGACACTTATTAGCTGAAAAAGATTAATTTAAACATATAAACAAATGTCTGTACCAAAGAAATTCATAAAATAGGTATAATATTAGTATTTACCTTTCGATAGTCATCATAAAATTACTGTAAAACAGAGAAATAAAATACCTTCCGGATTTGCATTTGCTACAAACATTGGTGGAAGACCAGAAGTTGATTGTCCTCTGATGTCGAGACCTTGTGTTGCTGTTGAGATTTGTTTAAGTTTACTCGTACTTTTGAAATAGTACCATAGAATATCTATACCAATTCATTGTTTAAAACCCGTTGTTACCTTTATTTTGTCTTCGCTTTGAATTCACCGATGGAGGTGATCCAAGTGTCTTACGTTTCCTCAACGAAATGCTAGTACTCCCGAGAATAGATTCTTGATTACCAATTGTAACAAAAAACACAATCATTTGATTATTATTATACGATACTTGTGCTTAAAGAGTCCTTAATATGCAGTTATTAATTACCTGTTGCTAATCTCGATGGGTGCATGTTGGTTACGGAACCACTGCCATTTGCAAGAGTAGGTGAACTTTGGGTTGAAGTATAGGAACCTGGAGACGTAAGTAGAATGAAAAGAAAAATAAGTAACGTAATTTCGAAAAAGGTTCTATAAATTCATCTGTAAAAAGCGTTGTAACTATCAATGGAAAAGAAACGTTTACTCAAGGTTGGTACAACTGATGGCTTTGTTGGCTTGAAAATCCTTGTAACTGTGAAATGTAATGAAAATGAATTGGGCAGAAATGTGATTTTCTCAACAGATTAATAAGAATCAATGTGGAGAAAATGAAAGCGTTAGGAGACTAACCTCTATTTGAGGTAGTAAGGCCTATTGTTCTTTTGTTATTCAGTATTTCCTTTCTCGCAGATCACGCTTTATGTGGTATAGACTCTGATGGTCGTGGAATAACGGGTCGAAGTTCTTGATTCGTAACATTCTGAAAGGGCGCCCTAAAAGGGTTGATACTTGGTGCTGGCGAAACGTTTGTGATAGATGACTTTTGTGTTATATTCCCTGTAGGAGTATTCTCTTTGTCATTGGTACCTATGTTCACACAAGGAGCGGGCAAATACAAAAATTAACCAACTATCACTTCAGAATGTTATGGAAAGAGAGTTGAAAGAAAATTCTCGTAGACAATTGTAAGCATTTATTAACTTGTCCTATTTTCATTAGAATGATTAGGTAATATTCATTGTATTCAGTAGAACATACCCATTTTCTTTTTCTTCTCTTGTCTATTCCCAGTGTCTGTAGACACTGGACTACTTCTCTTCATGCGTCCAACTCTAAATCGATTGCTTATGTTTTCAGTAAGAACAAAACACTACTTTCTAGATTTTGTCGGATAGAGTTACAAAAAAGGGTTGAATAAAAGTATATATTTTGAAATGAAATCGATGGAATAGAGTTCAAAAGACGACCTCTTCAATGCCAAACAATAGAGATCGATTCATGACCATTAGGTTATATAATCTAGAAAATATACGTACAATCATTTGTTGCCAAAAAAATTCTCTTATTAAATTCTGACCATATCTATTCCTTGAACATGTGAATATGATATTTATTGGAAAACAGTTGACATTGATATAATCCTCATATTATCTTCTTTTACATTGCACCTCTATTTATTATGTTTTTGTTTGTAAGTTTAACATCATACATATACTTTATTTTACCACCTTAGATATATAATTATATACTATATATTCGTGCTAGGTTATAAAATTTGTGTGTTTCTTTTTGTAAGTTTTACATATATAGAACAACCTTATTTTATCAAGTCCATTTTGCTATGATGTCGAAAGAAGCTGTAAAGGAGTTGTTATACATAACCAAGCAAATACCACCTTATAATTCATTCTGATAAGTATAAAAACCAAAAGAGAGACAATGGAAAACATAATCAAATTTGCAAAAAAACAAATACAAATCATTGCTTAAACGCTTCCACTTTTACGTGCATAATGGACTTCAACTTTCTTCCTTCGTTTTTGATTACCATCGCCACTTATAATACTCAGTCCTCTTCGGAATCATAATCATGATATATCAGATTATGTGGCTGCATTAATAAGTTAATATTTGGTTAGAATATACACTGCGCATAAATAATTATGAGTTATCTGTAAAAACAAATATTACATGTAGATAAAAGTGTTGGATTATGTCTGCATCGTCAACCACATAATCAACAACATATGCTGAATTTTGTTCGTTTTGACCATAAGATCCGATAGTAATCATGAATAGAACTTGCCTCCCAAGTAAATCAGTTAGAGATTGAGGTACAAAATGTTGATTTTCCTGTAAAACATATTTAAAATTTACGATGTACGATATAGAAATAATATTGTCTTAAATCAGTCAAATAAAAATTAAGGAAATACCTCAGCAGCATCTTGGACTAACTCAAACGCAGGTCTCCTAATTAGCTTCTCCGCAATATTGTTGAAAAGCAAAAACTTGGCTTCAACTTTTGATTCATCACTAACACGTACAACCAAGTAGTAACTAAAAAAACCACATAATTTAATTAGTATATGAACTGATAATAATATGAAATTAGAAAAGTAGCAAGATTAATGTATATAAACGGCCATACCCGTGAATACAATGTTGAAAATCCTTTTCACATGTTTTGCAATTGTATAGAAGGTTATGTTGAAGATTTTGCACGTTTTCCTCAAAACCATCTCCTTTTCTGACCATTTTTCTTGTGCAAATAATGCAGGCCGTGTAGAACCATGGTTTTTCCAAATCAATGGCTTCAATTTTACCAAGAACCATACACTTTCTGGCCTATTTTAAACCATTTAAATGCCAATATATTTTTTAGTAGTACCCTATTTTAAATTAGTTTTTTATTTAACATGCAGAAAACGTATGGGTACAAAAAAAATACCTAAATATTTACCGATTTCGCTTCAATAATTTGAGATATTGTTTTCTTGATGCTTGTCATTGCTTCAGGAATATTGTGTTATGACAAATAACTATATCAACCTTCATAATTGATTTGTATAACATAATGATAGAGAAGATAGAGAGTGGAAATTTTAACCTCTTTGTGCTCGATATGATCTATAAAATTTTGATTGTATAATAGGTTTATTTATAGAAGCATATGAGATCTAGGTTATGTAAATATATAGTTTGAGCAAAAAAATATTCGTATCTGTATTACTAAGGACATGAGCAATGTTCACGTAAATGCTCATTAACTTTTATTAGAATTTATTTCTATATAAATATGTCTTGATAACCTTGTTCAAATGCTTTAATAAATTTCCTAATGTAAGAAATATCGGATCCATTGTTACCATTTAATATTGTGGTTGATTGTTTGGCATGATTGTAAGAAATATCGCATCCATTGTTACCATTAAATGATGAATATTCATATCCGTATTACTAAGGACTTGAGTATTGTTCACGTAAATGCTCATTAACTTTTATTAGAATTTATTTGTAACTAAATATGTCTTGATAAACTTCTTCAAATGCTTTAATTAATTTCCTAATGTAAGAAATATAGGATCCATTGTTACCATTTAATATTGTTGTAGCGGTTTTAATTTTCAAAATATCTTCATTCTAAGATTATGGAAATCCGATCTTAGTCGTGTTGATATTATACTTTTATGGTTTTTTTTGCGCTAATACATATTGACATTAATGGTACATTTTAATGAAATTGATGTGCTTTCTAAATAATATGATCAAGATCTGATGTAATAGATAAAAACACAATTAATTTGATATATTCATAAAATATTGTTGCATTAGGTAGTGGTGAAGTAATTCACCTTCCAAAAACAGATACAAAAATATACGCATTGTTATAGGAAGAAGATATTTTCCTTGCTGATGTATTTTTCTATAGTTTTACCGAAGAAATTAAACCGAATTACGTATTGGTCAAGTAATGCAATAATATCAAGACGACCGCGTGCGTGGTACCAGTAATGTTTAGCATATTAGAAAAACTGATATAAGACAAAACAATATCTCTAATATAAAATTTAGATAAAGCTCAATTGTTCATAATAAATAAAAACAAATGTAACCAATAATTCGTTAAATAAGATAAATTACTAACAGACAAAGTAATAGCAATCTTCAAATCCCTAATTTTGGTGTCCATGTTTTAGCTTTTGGATCCCTAAGAAACTTACTTATAGAACAGCAATATGAAGACTTAAGATTTACTCCTTGAGGTTTTTGTTTGTTAGTCTCAATCCAATCCATAAACTCGGATTTATCTTGATCATCGCGGATAGTGACTGAATATTGGTCTATGTATGTAAATTTCATCATATTGTGATATCCATGCCTCTGATTCACTTTAGACTCTGTATGATTTTCAACTTTCTCGTAAACATGTCACATATTGTAGAACAGTTTTTTCCTTGGAAACTCACAACTTTTAATATAAAATAAATATTTTACTGATAAAAAACACTTACACTTACATAGGAAGACACTAAACTTTTATCATGATCAAATGTGCATAATTCCTATAGGAAAACAAAACATGAGTCCTTTAGTAAAAAAATTGTTTTTCAAATATGTTTGGATCTCTAGTTCGATAATACCTGGTTAGGAATTGACCAACTATATTCGCCCGGCTGCATGTTAAGCCAAGAAGTTTAGGGCATGCACAGTTTCGCTAAATATTTTTGGTTTCTTGATTTATAGAGTACTACACAACACGTCTTATACATTGGGGTTATGAGTTTTGAAGGTCGTCTTGATTATATTTGGGCATAAGTTTGTTTTTAGTTCGATTATTCAAATGGGTTGTGATTGTATTAATGCATATAAAAGCCTAATAAGGGGCAAGGTTCGACAATTATTTTTAATGGGCTGTGATTGTATTTATGTAATCATGTAACTTATTATTATTTTTAAGACGTGAACAATTAAATTATCTAAGTCAATACCCAGGGCATTAAAATCGTAGAACTATGCAAAAGGACGGTGCAATTATAACTGCTAATTAATAGTTCAGACTACTCTTCCAGAACATCGAAACTATAGTGATGTCCAAATAATTCTAGCAAGAATATTAATACGTTCACCGAGTAAGTCTATGACTACTCTTCCTTTATTGTGTTATACGAATATAACAAATCCAAGGTTCTCGAAAATGCCTTTTCAATTGCCCCATAAAGACTCGTCCAATTAGAGTAGAACACAATATTTGTATGACGCATATTTTCGAAACTATAAAGTTTGGCTTTATTAAAGAACCTTGAATGGAAACTAAGTTATTATTCAAGTTCAATGCATAATAATTCGTATAACTTTATCATATATATTATTCCTTATATATAGATATTCTTTTAATAATAACAGAAACTAATAATTGTAATGTAACTAATAATTCGTATAACTTTATCATATATATTATTCCTTATATATAGATATTCTTTTAATAATTATTTTCATACCTCTATAGCAGTTGATACTCAAACAATATCTTACAATATTAAATAAGCGCCATAAATTAGTTCATATTATATTTTTTCAACTAATATGGTCTATCACAGAATCACATCAACTTTCAACTTCATAATTATAAAATAACTTTGTTTAATAGGTTCTATAACATTGAAAATAGTGATATGAACAAAACTATAAAACTGACAAAGCCATGATAGAGACTAATCGAGAGTTATAAAGATATGGTCTATCACATAATCACATCAACTATCAACTTCATAATTATAAAATAACTTTTATTAATAGACTCTATAACCTAGAAGAATTTGAAAAGAACTAAACTGTCAAACTACTATCCATAACATTATAAGTAAGGATTACTTTTTCTGCCGAAGTCATGATTACGCTTGTTACTGATAAAATAGTAACTAAAGAAACTAAATCTAACGAATCTCTACCCAAAAACATTAAACCCCGATTATAA